>APFE030885406.1:430606-478692 GCA_000404065.3 Pinus taeda
GCTTCTCTACCTAGCTACTGATCTGCCAAGATTAAACAGTTTGGACAGATTTCATTCTCTATTCTACAACATAAATTTGAAACCATGGCATGATCCAGATTAAACTATTGGACCATCCATCAAAATTGAGTTCTTATGAAAACTGAGACAGAGATTGTCTTCTTAAGGAAATATGGGATCTTTGCATTGTCAAAGCAGAGCATATTTGGATCTTTGATATCCAATCATGAAATATGAAACCTATTGGTATAGGTATCCAACAGGCTCTTCTCATACATTTTCAACTGCCAATTCACTATGAAACTAGCACCCATCTGCTAAGTCCCTTAAACAAGACACTATGACCCATATCTTTAATCACATACATGAATGTAGGCATTGGCGTCGTCTGATCAAGTTTGAAATAGTTGATCAATTGTTGACCGAATGGTTCACCAAGTTATTTGTCAGCAAAATTGCTGAAGACATAGCCATGGGTGGATGTGTCATTGAAGAATAAGCCATTGCATGTGCCCAATATCTAGACCTCATCTACTCACAATCTGGCATGTTATATGATATATTACCCGATGTGCCTAGACCATCTTCTGATCTGGCAACATCAAAGTCTCTGGGTACACCTCCTTTTGATGGAGTAATTGGTTTAGTGTCCCAAGCGCTCGCAAAGTCTTCTTCCAAGTAGAAGTCGGTCTCAAACACTGCTTCCAATGATTCCTCTTGAAATTCACCTGGTCCTGGTAAAACTTTGGAGGTTCATGCTGTCCAGTCTACCACAATGGACAAATCCTCTAAAGGTAAAAAGAAGGGTAAAGGCAAGGGTAAAGCTGATGCCCTGAAACATGGCCCTCCTAAGTCATGTGCTGGTGATGCTTCTCAATGGAAGCCCAAGTATCCATGCCTCATCTGTGAGGAGGATCACTACACAAAAGATTGTCACCGATGATCTGAAGTTATTAATTTTCTCAAAGGGACCCCAACTATCTTGAAAGAGCCCTTTCCGTCCTAGCAGACCAAAATGGTAGACTAGCCTCAACCCTCTGCTTCCTAGTTCATCGGTAAACGTGGCTACTAGATCAAAATATTATCAAACACCTACCCCGACAACAGGGAAAGAGAAAGAGGGCACCCCTTCCTCCTCTATTCTGTCTTCCTTTGGTCCTCTCCATATAGAGCGACCTAATCCAGATTCCGCTATTCGACCACCCTCTCGGGGTGTGCTACAAAAGTCCTCGTACAATCCGAACACTCTAGCCGTTTAGCCTTATAACATTATTGAGGGTTTGGCTCAAGCACCATCAGCTATGTATTCTCTTGAGGTCCTTCAAAGCTGCATGTATCAATGGAAAGCGTTGCTATCAACTATTGGATGTATTGATCCATTTCAATCCAATCTTATTTGTTTTGATATGGAAAACCACGTTCCAAACTTACCTCATCAGATTTCCTTTCTCATCCAGGTGATAATTAATGAGAAGACAATTCATAGGACCACTATTGATGAAGGTGCTTCTACCTACATCATGTCTGTCGCTTGTTGGAAGGTAGTTGGTTCTCCTACCTTGAACCAATTCCCTAACACTTTGGAAGCTTTTGATGGACACGATTCATGACCATTCGTTGTCCTTCCTAACCTTGCCATTACTTTGGAGGGAAAGACAGTTCATGTTAAAGTAGAGATTGTTGACGCAAATATGAACTATAATATTCTACTGAGACAAAGTTGGACACATGCCATGCATGCTGTAGCCTCTTCTCTCTTCTGCGTGATTCGTTTTCCCCATCAAGGGAAGATTGTCATGGTCGACCAATTGTCCTTGTTTGCCTCTTCCTCCTCAGATGACAATGTTCCTTATGTTAAGCACATCAATGCTCTTTATGAGAGTGTGGGGGCAGGATATTTTTGAAGATCCCTCTTTGATGGGTATATTTCCACTCCTACCTCCACATATTGCCTTCGTCAACATGATCTTGGTCAAGTCTAATCCTTGGGTCATTCCCTTGCTGGATCTTGTTGGTACATGGGGAGATGTTATGTCGTTAAGCCCTACCGAAATTAATTACGTGGAGATTGTTTCAACCTCAACTTCGATATCCTCTGATAATCCTATTTTGAGTACATCTCTCGACGTGTATTCTCAATCCCCATGTCTTGTTTCTTCGAAATCTCTCGATCCTTTAGTCGAGACTTTTCTTTCTGACGAAAGTGCCATGGAGATTATGTCTTTGGAGGAAGTACCTTGGAATGACACTTATCATCATTCCTCATTAGTTCCTAGCCCAATGGTCATGTCTACGTGTCTTGAGAAGTTCTCTTCTCCGCCGCCTATTGACATGTCAGTTTATCCAGATATTATCAAGATCTTTCAATTGGAGCCACCGTTACATCCTCATAGGTTCAAGTTTTTTCTCCCTCCCCGAGTTTTTATTGATTTCCCATTATCACAATGGGGTTGTCATCTTATGACTCATAGCCCTCCCTTGCCCAAGGGGCATGGGGAAACAACCTTATATGAGTTCTACTCTATTTTTTTTTCTTTTGGAAAAATCCGTAATTTTTCATTATATTTGGAAAAATTACATATTGTAGATGCTTTACGCATATGCTATTTCCACTGTGTAAAACAGTGTTCCATATTTACATAGATATACCACGTAGGGAAGACAGTTATATTTCACTGTGATGGGTCTGTCAAAACAAAAACTGTGCACATTTTGCCTTTAGGCAATTTCTGTATCTTTTTCACAATATATGCATATATGTTCATAAAAAAAGGTAATGTTTACAGAGCAAAAAAGAAAAAATACTCCAGTATTAAAGACCAGGTGCATTCTGATAGTTTTGGTCTATATATGGCCGATGAAAGTATTTGTATTCATTTTGTCCATGCACCTCTACTATCTCCCATATGCCCCTGTTCATCAGCGCGGCCTCCTTGGATAATTTGTCAGCATTGCTGTTATGTTCCCTGTAAATGTGAGAGCACGAGATGTTGTTAAAAGCTGCTTTGAATACAAATACTTCATTTAAGATGATGCCGAGTGTGTGAATGTGACAGTCAGATATGCCATTGAACCAATTGATTGCAATTTTTGAATCCCCGTATATGTTAATGCTGGTTCACTGGTGGCTCAGAGAAAAATGAAGTAAATGTCGTAAGGTTATGAGTTCAGCATAATTGTTAGTTCCTTTGCCCAGGCCCATTTTTACTTTATAGTGATGATGTTCATTCAAATGTAGGATAAACCCACCCCCAACTCTGTTGATTTGCAGCACCATCAAAAAATGCCCAAGGGGTGTTTAAGTCAATGCATGGGGGTGGATGAGGATGGCGTTCTTTTGGAGGTGGAGGGTCTGGGAGTTCCCTATAAGTAGTCGTAATCCCAGCCTCGATCATAGGCCAGATGATAGGCCTATTTTCAAAAATGATGCGGTTACGTGCTTTCCATATATGCCAGTTTACAAGGATCGGGAGGTTTATACATTCCAATCCCTTGTATCTTTGAGCCCAACTTTCCCATGCCTCTATCAGGTCCGATCCTTCCCAATTTCCAATGAACGTGATGAAGTTAGAGAGAGATCGCCACAGGTCATGTATAGCACTGCATCGCAGGAAGAGATGCTTTGTGGATTCTGATGCTCCTTTACACAGTACACACCATGTCGGGCCATATTGTTCTCTATGCATTAGGTGCTCTCCTGTAGGTACCCTGTTCCTCAGTGTACACCAAAAGAACAGTTTTGATCTTGGCGATGCCGTGAGTTTCCAAATGCTGTGCCACCATGTCGAGATGCTATCTGGTTTTTTCTGGATGATTAGAGAGATGTAACCGGCCTTAGGTGTGTATTTACCACTCTCTACTTGGCTCCAAATAAGTTCATCCGGGCCTTCTCTGATTCTGATGTGAGGCTCGATTAGAGCCTCTCTGAAATTCTGCCATTCCTGATGCCATCTGTGTGGTAGATTCACTTGGTGCGCCGTTTTCCATGCCTGATGAAAGATCCCAATGCTTTCCTGATCAACAATTTGTGCAATTACTGTAATGTCACGGGAATGTAGATACCGAACCAGGTCTTGTGATAGGGTATGCCTACCTCCGCTGCCAATCCATGGATCCATCCCTATTCGAGCCAAGGATCCGTCGTTGATTCTCCAAACCAGGTTGTCCCTGATCAGGGGTAATGAGAACAGCAATGCCTTCCAAATAGATGATATACCTGTTCTTTGCCAGCTAGGGAGCCTTACCCATTCCAATATATCAAGTGGCCATATGTATTTGTGATAAGATAGACAAGACCATAAGTTTTGGTTGGTTAGCAGTGACCAACTCATTTTTGCTGCCAATGCTTTAGCAAAGGATGGAAGATCCTTTAGGCCCCAGCCCCCCCACCTCTTTGGGAGTGCAATATTTTGCCATCCAATCCAAGCAAAAATGCATTTGTCCTGGCTTCCAGCCCAGAGGTATTTGTTACAAATTTGTTGTAATTGAGCAAGAATATGTCTGGGAATCCAGGCAAGTGCCATCCAGAAGAATGGGGTTGCTTCCAGTACAGATTTGATGAGTACTAACAGCCCGGCTCTGGAAAGGTATCTGTGACTCCAACAGTTAAGCCTTTTTTCCAATTTGTTGACTAGCTAGACCCAATCTACTATTCTTTGACTCGAAGGTTTTAACCAGAACCCCAGGTATTTTAGACCCCTGGCCATAGGGTGAATGATGTATGGGAAGGCTTGATAAGCGTTCTGAGCTTCATTTACATAACTGCGAGCGAATGTGATCGTGGAGTTTTGCTGATTTACAATCATGCTAGTGGCCTTCATGAACCGCTGGAGGATTTGGGAGAAAGATAGAGAGTCTCAAATGCTGCCATCTAGTAATATGAGGACATCATCCACAAATAAAAGATGTGTGAGATAACATTCATCAGTGATCTTGAGCCCACTGAGAGATCCATATTTTTTTGCAGAGATGATTAATTGGCTCAAACCCTCCATAACAATAAGGAATAATAATGGGGAGAGGGGACATCCTTGTCGGAGCCCCCTTTCAGAGTGGAAGAAATGGGAGGCTGATCCATTGATGAGTACACTATAAGAGGGGTTCGTAATACAAGCCATGATCTAGTTGATGAGGGGTAAAGGGAAACCCAGATGAATGAGGAGAATTTTGATGTAAAGCTAGCTGACCTGGTCAAAAGCTTTAGACAGGTCGATCTTGAGAAGGATGCATTTGAGATGTTTGGACCAAATGGAGTGAAGGGCCTCTTGAGCAGAACCGATGGCTTCATGGATTTGTCTATCTTCCAGAAACGAAAATTGCTGAGGAGCAATGTGCTTGGAAAGGATGGGTCTGAGTCGGTTTGCAATAATCTTGGAGATGATATTGTAGAGACAATTGCACAAAGAGATGGGTCAATAGTCATCGAAAGAGGTAGGGGAATCAATCTTTGGGATGAGGGCTATGAAGGTTGAGTTGATAGCATGATATAAACAGCCAGATGATCTGCTCTCCTCCACCACCCTCAGCAAGTCCTGACCCAGAAGATAAAAAAAGGCTAGGTAGAATTCTATGGTCCAGCCATTCGGGCCAGGGCTTTTGTCTTTCTTAAACCATTTTAAAGTGCTCTCCAATTCCCTCATGGTGACAGGGGCCATAAGTTCTTCAATATCTTCCTCATTTATATATGTGGGGAATTGATTTGCCACATTGATGATCTCTGCCAGGTTTGTTCCTGGTGGGGATCTGTAAATGCTCCTGAAGTGATTTGTGCTAAGCTGGGAGAGCTTATTGAAAGAGTCTGCAAGGCCCCCCTCTGGTAGAGGAAGATTCCAGATAGTATTTGAGACTTTTCTTCCTTTTCCGTAATTTTGGAAGAACTTTGAGTTTTCATCTCCGGCTTTCAGCCAGATTTCTCTGCTTCTCAACCTATGAGAGTCCTCCCTTAATCTTAGGATGTTTGCTTTTTGGTTTTCCAATTCAATCAAACGTGATTTTTCTTCCCCCGAAATAAAACCCAAATTCAGATCATCTTGAAGGGAGCATAACTTAGCTTCAATGTGGGTGAGCTATTCAGATTCCTTTCTGTTCTTTTCCTTTGTCCGATTGATAGCTAAATGCTTCAGTAAGGTGAGGTTTTTGCATAAACCTTTTGCCAGAGATGCCTCTCTATCTATGGGATGTGCCTTCCAAAAGTCATTGACCAAATTTATGAAGCCTTGATCTTGTAACCAAGTGTGATTGAACTTGTATGGGGCTTTTGGTTTCAGATGTGGCCCAAGAATTTCCCGGTAGATGGGGGAGTGATCAGATATACCTCCCGAACCAACCCATTACTTATAGTGATGAAGATGCTGAAGCAGAGGACCCTTCAACAAGAATTTGTCCAATCTGCGAGCTAGTGCGGCCGTGCCCACCCTTCTGTTCCTCCATGTGGGCAGTGGCTTCTGCATGGGGACATCAATGAAGTTTGTCTGCTCCAGAATGTTTTTCATGAACTCAGTAATGGTATCCACCTGTGCCGAGGAACCCCAGGATTCACTGAAACCCAATGAAAAATTTAGATCCCCACCCAGAATGGTGTGATCTTGGGCCAATAACAAAAGGTTTAGGAGATGCCTCCAAAATGTCTCCCTCTGGTGACAGGGGCCATATATATTCAAAATTTTGAGGGATCTACCGAGCTTTGAAGAAAAAGAATCGATTCCCATGAACCCCAGACCTCCCCATGATGCATCTATTCTGATAGTCCTAGGGTTGTAACCAATGGCCAAGCCCCCTGATCGCCCGATAGCATCGATCGCCAAGAATTTCCATCTCGGGGCCAGAACTTGTAAGGAAAGAGTAACATTCTCGGCCAGACCAAGAGTCTCTTGAAGCAGTATAATGTCAGGCTATTCTACCTCGTAGAGTCTTTGTAGAGCTAGTTTTTTAGGGGCACTAGCCAAACCCCTGCAATTAAATGATAAGCATTTCATGGAGGAACAACTTTCGGGGTTGATATTGCTCTAAGGACCCCTTCTAGTGTGGATTGTCGACCAGATGCAACCTCTGCCCCAGCCCACCTGATAGCTTTTGAAATTTCAGTCTTTCTGCCTTTGGTGGTCATAGGTCCCGGGCCCGGATAAACGATACCCAACCCCACCAGGCTGCCTGATATGTCTGCTTTGTGAGTACGGGAACGAAGTGCATAAGGGTGAGAGGAGGACTTTCGGGAGGATGACTGCGAGGAGGATGAGGTAGAGAGAGGAAAAGATGGCTGTATAGTAGATAAAATCAGGGGGGGGGGACGACATGATGCAATATGCAGATGTGATATGTGCATTTGATGCAACCAACTTTGATGATATATCAAGCAAACTGGGAGAAAGGGTTAGAGAGGTACCCAAGATCTGTGCAGCTTCTGCTGCTGCCCGAGCCCTAGTCATTGGTGGAGAGTGACTTGTGCACCAGGTGAGAACCCCTGAGGTTGGCGAGATATAACAGGGGATACTCCTCTAGATGGTATGGGAGTAACCTTGGGAAAGTCCTCTGGTTTTTTGTTGAGTGGACAATCCTTAAACAGGTGTCCCACCTGATGACACCGATTGCATCGAAATGGGACACCTTCGTAGTCAAGAATCTGTGTTCTGCTGTATTTTCCCCACTGTAGAGTGATCTTTTCTTCCAATCCATGTCGAGTGTCCAGGTGAACAAGCACACGAACCAGGGTACGCTTCTTTGACTCTACAAACATGCGATCATGGTCCAAGTATGTGCCCAGTGCGTTTCCAATCCTGATGAGTACATCCTCACTCCAGTATTGAAGTGGTAACCCCGGCAATCGAACCCACAGGGGTCCTGCCCCAATCTGTTCACGCTCTGGGTAAAAAAGGGGACTCCACCTCTTGAGCAGAACCGGTGCCATTTCAATATGCTAGTACTTTGCCAGTACCAGATCTGTGTAAACCTCTTTTGCGAAATGAAGAGAGAACCATCCACGGGGGAGGACATGAACATCAGGAAATTCTTTGAGTAGGGCACCCCAGATCTCCTCTACCCATTGCGTCAGCCTATTTGCAGAGTATGCTCGTCCTCGCACATGTCCGACCAATACAGTTCGTGCGATGACTGCCGCTTCCCCAATAGCTGATATCTCTGCAAACCTGATAGTGATATCTTTTTCCGTCACCTTGATGCTCCTGGATTTTCTCTTCTTGGTGCGAGGAGCCGAAGGGTGATCAACAAAAGGGTTTTGGACCCCCTCAGGAGAGGTGGATTTTGCAGATTTCACGTTTACCACCGGGGTTTCGAAACAGCCGGATGGCCGAATCCCAGACACAAGGAGGGCTTGTCATCCTCTCCTTGGGGCATCCACTGGAGGGGTCGAGAGTACAGTGGAGAGGGGCATGTGGGGATTGAAGGATAGCAGGTGAGGTGTGTAGGTGGATAGGATGTGCAGAGTACCCGGAGACAGGGGAGGAACTTCCAGACCCGGAGAGTCGACAGAAAACGACACTGTGGCGGATGGGGCAGATATATAACCGGGAAAAGTGATTACGGGCGAGGTGTCCTGCGGAATGGGATCCGTATTCGGCAGAGGTTTCGAAACCGACACAAAGAAATTAGGTTGTCGAAAATGAATTGGTCCGCAAACGGATCCGCTGAATAGTCCACTAGGTCAGTCTCCATGTGACCTTCCATCTTGGCCAGCAGATATGTAGCGGACAACAACGGGCGTGAATGGCGAGGTTAACGACGCAAGCACAGAAACGAGTAGTGTAAACAAAGGTGCTGAGATCGCAACGGCCTGTGGTGAAATTACTGAAGCCCTAACCCTGTTACCCTAATCCAGCGTGCTCCATCCGAGTTCTACTCTATTATTTGGCTGAGTTGATGCTTAATCGTCATGTCAATAGTAAAACTACGATTTTCCTCTTTGTTGATTGATTACTTGAGTCTGGCAATAGACTTTATCAAGAAGTACTATGCCTGAGTCATCTCGCATGGCTACTTTTGTACATAAGTGTGCTATTCATTTTTGTGCAAGTTGGTTTTGCTTGGTGTGTTTTTTCAAGCAGCTTTCCTGCTTATTATGTCTTCACCTTCTTTGCAGATGTCTGCGGCTCCTTACGTCGGTTTTGCGAATGGTGCTTGCCGTAGCACCCATAATCTATCTTCCACGACATGGGCTATCTATGCCCCCAATGTTGAGTTGATTAATCTTCAAGCTATTCGTTTAGGTCAAATGACTAATAACATTGCTGAGTATAGCACAGTCATCGAACTCTTGTCAGAAGCCATTACTCTTAACATTCGGGAAATGGTTGTTAACCTCGACTCGTAGCTTGTTGTTCTTTAGCTCAATGGGCAATATTCCATCAGAAACCCTCACATATTGAGAATGTATTTCCATATTCGTCTACTGGAAATAAATTTCTATTATATCACATATCATCATATTCCTAGGCATATGAATACATTGACAAATGCATTAGCTAATTATGTGTTAGACAGAAATTTATGCAACATGTGAAAAAACAAAACATTTGTATCATAGTAAGCAAGAAATATAGCATGCATATATATATATAGATGTCGATAATGTTTGAGCGTCATATATCAAAACCCCAAAAAAATAATATATGTGTTTAGTACATCCATGGCTCGTAGGCCTCAAAACTGTAAAATGATAAAATATGGACTACTTGGCATGATGATCACAATAGCACATTACTTCTCACACTACTCGAGTCAATAAATGGCAGATCTGGTCAGACACCCCCACTGTGTGTTGCTGATACTGACATGGGTGTAACCCACCCGGGCATACTCTGGGATACCCCTGGTCAATCCCTCAAGGTTCTGTGCGATCTCCTCCTTGTTATCGACTCCTTCCTGATAAGGAGCACTATGAAACTGTTCAACAATGAACCTTGCGATTGGGGACATTTTGGCTGGTTGCTCTGGTCCCACATCTGCATTTATAAAATCAAAATGTCACGAATGCATATATTTCAAAAAACAATAAAAAATCATAAAATTAAAATTGTTTTTCTTACCCCCATCATCATAATCTTCTTCCTCTAGAAGCGGCATATCAGGATTGCCGTGGAAGTCTGTACCACTATAAAGCCAATCCTCAACCATGATCAACTAATGCCTCAACCACAAAAAGAAGGGGGGCTTGTATGACATATGCTGGCCCCCACTGGTTTAGGGCATCAGTTCGCTCCAACGGACCATTCGTGGGTATCATGGCAATGGGTGGTTCACCTCTGCAAGTTGATAGTGAAATAGCAGGATTCGTTCCAAAAAGAAGGTCACTAGAATGGAACCATATTCGAACTGCCTCAAGTTTCTTGCCCTGGCTTTGGATAACTAACACTTCATGTTTATCTTCATGGCTTCCACCCAATTGAAGATAGTGGGTGTCATACAGTCTATAGCATACTGAAACTTGCACTTGTTGGACTCATGCAATTCCTCAGCCCAACCACTTTGTTTATAATCATGAGCAGCATTTTCAGCACAAGGTCATTACCAGTCATGATATCTACCTTGCCACTCTTTGATTTTAGTGTTTTTGGGTAGTTTTCTGTAAGCAACATGTTCACACTTGTCCCAATATCCCTATCCCCATACAGATTTCCTGGTTTCCTTATCCGAGACAGTCTGTTGATGAAGCATATGTCAAAAGTTTCTAATTCTAGTTCTTGATCCTAGATCACAAAAACTTCCTAATTAATGTCCCAAAGACTGATCAGATATTGCAGTAGCTCAGGTTGAGCTCGAAGACCTGGTGTGAGGAAGAATTCGAGGAGCCCATAGTTCCTTAGGGCATTTAAACAGTTTGGGTTTGCCAATGGCTGTGAATCGATTGCCTCATGCTCACGTTCTTTCTAGTTGACCATTTTTTGTTGTTTTTTGCCTGTAAAAACATAAAATCAAGTCAACATTCATCCTTGACTGAATAAATTTGGATTCAAAGTAGGGGAATTTGGCAAAAAAAATGATTTTTTATACTCGCGACATTGGCATGATTGTTTTAAAAATAGTAGTGTTGACGGCACAAGTGGTCATGTTAATGACCCTCGATCGACGTGATCTCGAGCCTGGATCTCGCGCTCACCAAGGGTGAAAATGTTTTGCTAAGATATCCTCCATAAATCCAAAAAAAAAATCATGAAAATAAAGCTAAGGGTCTCAACTCCTACCTGCAACTGAAAGATCGTCGATCGGCCTCTCGGATTTGCTACAATATGCTCCTAAAAATATAGGGCATAAAGGGGTAAAAAATTGCTCACCAAGGTAAAAAGGTAAAATGGTAAAAATAATTTAATTTTTCCCATTTTTATTCATTTTTCATGATATTTTAGGGTTTCAAAAGCATTTTTCTTGTATTTTTACCTCAGAAATTGGATAATACATTTGCCTCTTTTGCAACGACAAGTGACACATTAATGATGATGGTACTGAAGTTGTCTTTAAGCTCTTTTCTTGACTCGTAAAAACTCAAATGAAAAGATCGCTGAGTATTTTTCCCTTTTTGACTTGTTAAAGAGAATACAAATTGGGGATCCATTTTCAATCTCTTTTCTAACTCTTTAAACACGAAAAGATTGCTGAGCTCTTATCGTTTTGAACTCGTGAAAGACTACGAAACATTGTTTAACCAATATACATTTACCCCTTTTTTGGGCTGGGGTAAAGTATTTACGAAAAAGGTACTCCTTGATTGACATGGTCAAGCAATTCTCACAAGTATTATTTTCTACCTTTTCAGGCTCGAGAGACACAAATGTATGAAAAGGGACCTTTTGGAGTTGTCTTTTTCGTGTCTTTTTCAAACTCTCTAAACATGAAAAAGATACCGAGCTACACTTTTGTCGAACTCATTAAACTTAAATGACATTGGATCCGTCACCATGATGGACATGGTCTTCTCCTTCCTAGGGCTCATTAATCTTACTAGGTTGGATTTATCCAAAGGATGGACTTACAGTGTAAGCACATGCTATCCCCTTTAAGCTTGTGATAAAAAATAATTGGGGTACCTGCCATAAATGGTGGGGGAAAATTGGAAATTCCATCAGTTGTGTCGACAAATCACTCTTGAACATGACACTATTTGCTTTGTGTCACGTTGGGATATCCTCACTCCATCGTTGACTTTCATGGGTTGGGCCATTCATTTTTTTCCTTTCCATTTGATCTCCGCCATGTCATCATGATCTTTGATCCTATGGATCCAAAAGCTTCCAAACTACAGAATCATGTCGTCGATATCTTCAAGAGTTATCCTTCTGTAGTTACACTTATTCCTGATTCTTTGTATCATCCAAAATCATTATCACTTTGTCTCACATCGATGATGTGGGATACATCGTGGCCCTCCTTCGATAAGGTCATTTCCTGTTGACTTCAGCTCATTATCCAAGATGTTGGCTGAGAGACTCCTTTCCATTACCTTAGAGCTTGCATGCCCTAATGGCAAGTTCTTCGCTCTTGACAACAAGTTCACATCATTGTCTTTTGATTGGGTGATTTCACGGGTGTTTGACTTCAATTCCTTTATTCACATTCCATGGATTGTGATGCTAGTACCTTGAGCACCATCATCATTATTGGTGGTTTCTCTTGTGCTTGTTAACAGTTCGCATCATTGACTGGTAATCAAGCAACTTTCTAGAATGTTTGACTTCAATAAACTTATTCAAATGTTAGAATTTGTAGTTTGATTGGGTCGTGTTGGAGCGCAATACCCTGGGCTCAAATTACAAAAGGCTGGGTTGCAAGGCGATGTGACATGATCATGCTGATATACATGTATCTTTCAGATGGATGGCTGCAACCATACAATGAGATGTTATATGTGATCCTTCTCATTATTGGATGGCTATGACCATACCTTGGTTTCGATATGATCCTCCTTACAAGATGGTTGCGCCCATACCTTGGATCCATTTACATGATCATTCTCTAGGTGGCTATGTCCATACCATGATTCATGTATCATTTATCAGAGATTTTATTGATGTATATGTATCTATGCTTGCTTTCGGGTTCTCCAACGATGGTCTTTGGTTACACGCATCTACTTGTAAAGCATTTCACGCCTCACTCTAGTTTGACCTTCACGCTTTAGGGGGCATCTGTTACACATCATTTTGTCACTGTCCCTGTACTCCCCATTCCTCAATCCTAAAGGACCTCTACAATGAACCTTACATGCTTTCAAATGATGAAGAGACTGCCCTTATGTCCCTCTTCATGGGAATAACATTTCCCTTTTGCATCATTTCCCAAGAATCTTCCTTTTATCCCAATTTACAAGATCAGCACGAGTGCTCAATTCCTTCCTCACGCCGATTTGCACGGTTTAAAACTATGCCTAGCACTGTATGACACAAGTGAGCCCTTCATCACTCACATCGATCCTCTTTTGGCAAGTTTTTTAAATATGGAGTCGAAGCTTCCAAGTCTAAAAGCTTCATAATGGAAGTTTGGTAAACGGTTGGGTTGGATAGAGCCGAGGAATTCAGTTTGGGCTCCTTTCCCGTATTGAAATGGAACAAACTTAAGAGATAAGGCCTCTCTCATTATAAGAGGAACCATCTCCACTCCATCAAAGCTATATGAACTCCTCATTTTCCAAGCTGAACTAGTCTATTTTGGAGCTTGAATAACCAACAAGATATCGATAGCTTTTTGCTTTCTAGTTCATGTGTGTAAAGGGAGAATAGTGTGTTTGTTTTGGTTTGGAACTAAAGGGAAGAAGCCTTAAACTCCCATTGTTGAGGCCAGCCATGAGATGTTAGAAGTGGTGTTGGAACCGAGATACGTCGAAGGAGACCTACAACGTCAAGGCTTTGGTTGTATCTCTTTCTGAGCTTTATATCAATACAACTAATGATTTATTTCCTACATTGAGTGTCATATTACATTTAATGGCTTAAGATTCCTTGACTTTTAAAGTAAATTGAATGTGATTATATGCTATTACATTTGCCTTTATGTCTTGTGTATTTTTTTTTAGGTATTTGAAGGAGAAGAACTCAAAAGAAGTTGTATAAAAGGAGTGAGGTCATCATCAAATGGAGTAGCATTCTAAGAGGTAGGCCCTCTTATTCGATTCTAGTTTAAGGAAATTTTCATTAGGTTGTTTTGTTTGTGGCTAGACCCACTATAGGACTAGAGGATCACCTCTGTCCGCAGAGGAGATTTACCTACTCCATAGTCTAGTTGGGACTTGATACCGGGGAGATCCCCTGATGTTGGTGAGTCAAACACCATCAACATTTTGGTGCTAGAAGGAGGGCCAGATGGCAAGCTGAGTCCTCACAATCTCTGTTTAATCCTTGCACATCTATCATGGAGTTTGTTATAATTCACCCTCCAAGATGTCTGTCCAACGTACATGCCTTTCGCGTCGAGAGGAACTTTTGGGATGAATTGTCACAAATCACGTATGATGGTGAAGACAAAGTGGCCTGGCCTGACCACTTAGATGACTTCCATGCGCTCATGGAGAATGTGGAAGGTTTTAATGAAACATAGGTATGTTCACTGCTCGTACACACACTTCGCGACCACCCATTGTGATGGTGTAGCATATTTCCTCATAACTCTGTGCACTCATTCAAGACTTTAAATGATCTAATTGAATTTATTTTTCACCATTTTGATCCTGAATCACTTGATAAGAAATTGTTAAAACAACAGAAGGCCCCACATGAATCGCCTATGGTTTTTCGTAGTGCTTCCATTTATTCATGTTTGAAGCTACGAAAAGTTAGATGAAATTCCAATATCTCATGGATAGATTTCAATATTTCTTTACCAAATCACCCTTTCCCAAGATTAAGTTGAAGTTCAAAACCTGCTCGGTATACTTTGGTGATGGAGATATGAAATCAGAAGCAGAAATAGTCGCTGTCACAAGTGATTGTCCACCTTCCCTTCATCAAACAACTCCACCACAACAGAGTGATGTGGGAGAACATGCACACACATCTGTTCAATTGTCACATCGTTCCACCCTCATTACTCTCAATATCTGTGCAGATTTGGTTGGGAAGCCCATGGGTTGTCATACACATTTTTTACCTCAACCTCTGTCTCCATGTTCTGTTGATCCTCTGGATTTCACTGTCTTATGTTCTTCCATTCCAGACTCTACACCTGTTGTGAATGAAGATCAAGCCATCGACAGAGTGGATGTTGCACAACCAACTTGCATTTTCATTCACGAAGGGTATGACTGACCATCTGAGAATGAACCCACGGTGAAGGATGACCTCCTTTTGTCCACGCCTCCTCTGCTTTTTCCTAACATCGTTGGTGATTCTCTTATCTCTGATTTTCCTTGTGTAAATCCATCCATGGATGCATCTACTTCCAATCATTCGCAGAATGCACTGGATATCAATACATCATTTGACAGTGGAGAGGAAAAATTCTTCATTGAACATCCACTTGATTTTTCATCTGCTTTTTCCGGAGACGTAGAGGGTGAATATTCTTGATTCTCATCTACTTCTCTATGCGATTCATCAAATCACGAGGATGCCGACAAACATCCTGAATTTTTTGATCTTGGTTATCATGATCTTTGTACTTATTCATATGATCATGATGTTGATTCACTCGTTGTTAATCTATCTAAGACACTGATTTGAAATGGAGCAGATTAGTAATGTTGTGCTAATTCCCCATTCAGAATAAAACCCAAATCATTTTCTTATAAAGTTCCTAAGGATTAACTATTTTTTCTTAATTAACTGATTCCCATGAGAGTTTCTTATGTAAATGTTATAAACAAATTAGCATAAAACATATGCTAAATAACAAAAAAAAAAGAACATCAAAATACAACACATAAAATAGAGATTTGATGAGGAGTTCATCCCTCCTAGGCTATGTCTCCTTGGTGTAGCTTCTAATGCTTGGACCTCTCTATTATGCTCAAAATTACAAAAAAAGTGTGTTTACAATGCTCAAATGCCTTTGAAACCTATCTCAATGAGTTTAGAATAGCCAAAACTGCTAGTGTTGACTCTTTTGCACCTAATTTGGATAAGAACAGGAGAAGTTATGACCTCTCTCAGTTCTCCCATAATTTTTTCTATAATTTGCTCCACATCTAGCATGATCCTACAAATTAGCCCCAAAATATGCTAACTAGGTGAATATTTCGCCAGCGGAAGGCCATAACTTATCGACTGTATTGTAAATCACAATCGACGTAAAAACCCGATGGATGCTCTTGTGAACAAAGCAGTGATTGTGTGATTGTGATATCGGTGAACCCGACGGGATTATTAACCTAAATGTATAACTTATCGCATTCAGGATCCCATTGCTCATCAAAATCAGTGGAGTCTTGTCGATAGTCATAAATATGCAAGGCTTGTTTGTGATTGTGATCTTCAATATCGCATCACAACCGAACCTATTGGGGGTCGATTACTGAAATTCCTTCCATTCGTCGATTGCGATTGTGATATGTGATTTCCTTATCGGATCACAACCCTACCTATTCGGGGGCTAATTTTAAACACCTTCCCACCTTGCGATTTGTGATATGCGGGGGCCAATGGTGGACAACCACTTGGTGCCTCCTTATTCGCTCAAGGGATTTTCCATGTCACCCAATTCTACCATGTAGACAAGTAAAAAGTGAACTTTGACTTGCTTTAACTTCTTTAAACGAGCTCAGATTTGATTTCCATTCAGACTGTTGGATTCAGAATGATGAGCTCTTTCATTTGAAGCTACAGCTTAAAAAAATTTAAACACTTTGATTTTTGAGCATAATTTTGAGCATCTGATCACTCCTCCCCATTGGATGTATCTTGGGCCCCAAAATATTATATTCAGTTATTGAATAGATGAGGGTACTGTTCCCTCACCTTGCCCTCTTCAATCCATTTGGCCTTTGATGGATTTGTGCCTTTGAGAACCACTCAAAGATAATCAACATTTCCCCTCTTTGATGACCTTGTTCTTTTGTCGAGTATGGTGTCTTGGTAAAGCTCATCAAGAAATTCTGGAGAAAAATCTTCAATTGATGGAATTTTTACACTTTCTCCTTGATCTTCAATCAAAGTAGGCTCATACAATCTCAAATTTCCAACATTAACAATGGAATAAATTTGCATATATGAAGGCAAATCAAGCTTGAAAGCATTATTACCAATCTTTTCCAGAATTTTAAATGGACCATAACGGATTGGTTTCAACATTTTACCTTCACCTTTAAGCCTTTCCTTTCTAATGTAAAGCAAAACTTCATCACCTACTTGAAACTGATGATCCACACAATTCTTATCATGCCTTGCCTTCTACTTTCCTTGACTCTTTTCTAGTTGTTCTTGAACTGTTTGGTGAATCAATTGAATTTGCTCAATGAATTTCTTTGCTCTGTCTATGTCTCTATGTCCATCTACAACTACATCTTTCTCAAAGATGAAATCAAAAGGTGATTTAGGCAAATAACCAAGACATGCCTCAAAAGGTGAAGTTAGAGTAGAAGGGTGTTTTTCTCGGTTGTAAGCATGTTGAATATAATGCAACTGTTCATCCCACAGATTAGGATGTTTGTTGCAATATCCTCTTAGAAAATGAATAACTATCCTATTAACCACTTTAGTTTGACCATTTGTTTGTGGATGCAAGGCTGTACTTTTCTTCAACTTGGTGTCCATCAAGTTCCATAAAGTTGACCAAAAATTCACAACAAATCAGGAATCATGATTACTTACAATAGAAGTAGGTAATCCAAAATGAACCCATACATTTTGGAAGAACAGTTGAGATGTTTGTTCAGCTGCAATTTGTTTTTTACAAGGCATTAATATGCACATCTTGTTAAACCTAGCCACAACTATGTACAAATAATTATGACCTTTTCTTGATAAAAGAAGGCCTCCTACAAAATCCATAGAAATACTGTCCCATGGACATGAAGATACTAGAAGTGGTGTGTAAAATAGTAGTTTCCTATTACTAGGCTTACTAACTACACACAATGAACAACCCCTAATAAAATGTGACACACTTTCAAGCATACAAGGCTAGTAAAAATACCTCTGAAGATTTTCCACTGTTTTACTTATAGCGAAATGTCCAGCAATAAGAGAAGTGTGCACTTCCCTTGTGATATTTACTCTCTCTCCTTGTGGAACACAAAGTTTTCCCAAATGATACAACATAATATCATGTACATGGTATTCTAATTCCTCAACTTGGTGGCCTTGACTCAAGTTTGAATATACCTCTTGAAATTCAGCATCATGTGCGTATTGTTCAACATAACTTTCAGGAAAAACATAATGATTATTGAGTAAAATGACTACATAAAAAACTGATCTAGAAAGCATATCAACAACTTTGTTAAAAATACCTTTCTTGTACCTGATTACCAAGTGGAATTGGTGTAAGAATCCCATCCAATGTAAGTGCCTTGATTGCTGCAATTTTGTTTGAGATTGCAGATATTGCAAAGGTTGATGATCAATGTGAATAATGGTTTCTTTTCCCTTTAAACGATGCTTATATTTCTTCACACTTTGCACCAATGTGTAAATCTCTTTATCATATGTAGGATAGTTAATAACAACACCATTAAAATATCAGAATGAAATGAAATGGGCTTACCATGCTATAAAAGAACTGCACCCATGGTGTAGCCACTTGCATATGTTTATATTTCAAATGATTGTTTCAAATCCAACAATGCTAAAACTAGGGCTAAACTAATATTTTGTTTTAAGAATCAAATTCTTTTTTCTGTTTTCCTCCCCACTGGAAGACAACCTTCACGTTGTTCAAAGCATGTAGTGAAGTTGCAATAGAAGAGAATTTGGCAATGAACTTCCTCTAGTACTGTGCTGCTCCAACTCCTTACTTTTGTGACTGATTTGGGTATTAGCCAGTTCACAACGACCAAAACTTTAGAGGGGTCAATCTCAGCTCACCTCCTCCAACTATGTGGCCCAAATACAATAAGGAAGTTTTCCCGAATTCACATTTAGACATCTTCACAAATAATTGTTTTTTTTCGAGAAATCTAACACTTTCCTCACATGCTTGACATGCTCTTCTCGTGATTTTCTTAATACCAAAATATCATCTAAATAGACAATTACAAACTCATCAAAGAAAGGGTCTTAATTAACATCATTCATAACTCTCATGAATGTAGCTGGAGCGTTACAAAGACCGAAAGGCATAAACAACCACTCAAACAATCCCTATTTGGTTTTAAAAGCAGTCTTCCAAATATCCTCCTCAACTATTCTAACTTGAAGATGTCCAATTCTCAAGTCTATTTTAGTGAAATATTTTGCATTCTTTAACTGATCTAGAAAATCATCTATTCTGGGCAGTGGGTATCGATTCTTTATGGTAATTTTATTCAAAGCTCGATAATCTACACACATGCACCAGGTTCCATCTTTCTTGGGTACCAAAACAATTGGTGAACCACATGACGAAGTAGAGGGATGAATTACACATTTATCTAACAATTCATGGACTTGTTTCTTAATTTCTAAACTTTCCATAATTGGAATTCGATACATACCGATATTTTCGGAGTGGACAGGCTTGCTATAGCTAAATTTCGTATATAATTCCCCTTTTTGGTGGCAATCCCTTTGGTTCTTAAAACACATCTCCATATTAATTGACCACATCAACCAATTCAGCTTTGGGATTCATGTCACAACCCTGCAAAAGGATTCACTCTCCATGTCACAACCCTCCAAAGGATTCTTGTTGGAATTGACCAGTCGTTTCGTTTGCCTTGTGCTTGCTAAAGACAAATTAAGCTTTCTACGATGTGATCTCACAATATACTCCACTCCATATTTGAACAAATGATATTTATTCTCAAATCTATGGAAAATGGCTTTTCGGTCATACATATATGGGCTTCCCAACACAATACCAAAAATATCATGCGACACTAGATCTAATTCGACTTCATCAACAAAATTGGTAGTAATAACAAACATGAAAACACATTTCTTTGTGACCTGAAGATTTGCATCCTTGGTTATCCAACCCAACAGATACGGCTTATGATGAGGCACAATTTCCAGATTCAACTTCTTGACCAAGTCTGTAAAAATTAAATTTTCCTGGGATCCACTGTCAAACACTATATCAATCTTGTTGTGTTTCAAAATAACTTTGATATGGAACAACTCAATTCTATTTTCTTCATTTGAAGCATTGTTGGAGCTATTTGCTGCATTGGTTCTTGCCATGACTTCCTCTTTTCTTGTTTCTTCTATGAATTTCCCTTTAGTAACTGTGGCTACAACCTTTGTTTCATCACCGGAGTCAGAACCCAAGTCTTGTTGTACAAAAATGTTTGTCTTATGTTTCCCTTTATTGTTAAATTTCTTCGGTCTTAATTAAGGATGAAGTTTCCAACAATGCACTTCATCATGGCCCTCTTTGGAACAATTCTTGCACACAGGTTTCTCCGCTTCTTTCTTAACAAAAGCATTTTTCTTATGCTTTCCTTTATATTTCTTTCCTTTTTGACGACTCTGGAATGGCTTCTTCTTACCTTCTTCTTGTACATTTTTCCCTCTTGCTTCAAGGTGTGTAGGTTGAACACAAACCTAATCAAGATTCATGTGATTAAACTTAAGAATGGTGTGTTGAAGATAGCTATGCAAACCTCCTATGTATTTCAACAAAGTATCTTGTGACTACAAGTCTAATCCTAGCATAAGTGCTCTTCTCCTAAACTCTTGAGTATACTCTTGCACATTTTGACCTTTTAACTATTTGAAAATTTGCCAATTCATGATAGTTTTTTGCATATGAGCTAAAGGGTATAATTGTCTTTTTATAGCAGCAATGAAATCAGACTAAATAATAAAGATCTTGCCATATTTTTTGATCTTGTCTTGAGTCCTTGCTTCCCACCAAATGAGTGCTGCACCCTCCATTCTCAGTGAAGCCAACTGAATTTGATATCATCCTCTCGAAGGTCCTGAATTTGATAATATACCTCCAACTGACGAATCCAATTATCAAGCTTCTCTTCATTCACTTCATCATTATACATGGGCAACTTGAATTTAACATCAAGTTAAAAAAAAGGTGATTTACCTATTCCTTTTGAGGAATGATGATGAGTATGAGTAAGGGTTGTATTAGTGGAGAAGTGTGAAGATGTTTTTGAATAAGAATATGAAGAATATGGTGGAGAGGGTGGAGGTTTGTATCCATTCCCATTACCTCCTTTTCCATTACCTCCTCCTGAAGGGCCTTCTTCTTTGGGAGGTTTGGAACTTTCTCCTTGCAACTTACTCTTCCTCTCTTCATAGAGGACCTTCACCATATTTTTTCATGTTTGTATATTCTCCTTCATGAGACATGACCTCTGGAGTCTCAACTACAACTTGAGGCTGAACTGGTGTTGGATATTTTGACAACCTTTCTCTTATTCCCCTTGACCCCACTTCAAGGCTTCCAACCAGATTTCCTTCACCTCTTTTGAGTTTTAACTTTGTTATCATGACACAAAACTAGCAAACAATAATACTTCATTGCACAAGAAAAATCTAGTAAGCAAAAGTCAGTGCTCTGATACCAATTTGATTTGAAATGAAGAAAATTAGTAATGTTGTGCTAATTCCCCATTCAGAATAAAACCCAAGATGCTTATCACTTTTTTTATCAAGTGCTTAAGGATTAACTAGTTTTTCTTAATTAATTGATTCTCGTGAGAGTTTCTTATGTAAATTTTATAAACAATTTAACATAAAACATATGCTGAACAATAGCAAAATAACAACAAAGAACATCAAAATACAACACACAACACAAATATTTGATGAGGAGTTCACCCCTCTTGGGCTATGTCTCCTTGGTCTATCTTCCAATGCTTGGATCTTTCTATTATGCTCAACATTACAACAAAAGTGTGTTTACAATGCTCAATTCCTCTCAATCCTCTCTCAATGAGTTCAAAATAGCCAAAAATTGATCATCTAGTCTAATTTACTAGATGGATCAAAGTACACCATGTAAAGCCAATTTTACCCTAGTAAAATTGCTTTCACTGTGAGAAATTACCCTATAAACCACCTTTATTAAGTAATTTATAGTTAAACCCATCAAGAGTAATTAAATAAATCACTACTTATTTTATTTTCTTCTAGGAATAATTAATTAAAGCATTGTTTTATTATTATTCCTTGTCAAATTTGACCCGATCATGAAAAATAAACAAATAAATCATTATTTATATTATTTTTCTTTAAGAAATAATTAATTAATCACCTAATTAATTATTATTCTTTGTTAAATTTGACTAAATCCATTAGGAATAATTAAATAAAATCCTTATTGTTTATTATTCCCTTAACTAATTCCTTTATATGATAAATAAAAAATTTATTTAATTATTATTTCTAAATAAAAGTTTAAATACTTTTTCCGTCCTAAACAAATATAATAAAATATTCCAAGTGGTTATTCCAAGAATGGGATCAATAATATTTTATTATTGCTCATTATTGGAGGATAACTCAATATTTTGTTATAGATAGGAGGGTTTTCCATTCATTATTCACTTTTGATTATTTTCATTGTCGCACACCATAGTTTTGTTGGGTTTATGCATTATAGAGGAGAGAGACTCTACAGAAGCTGAAGATGTTTGAGGATAGCCAAGAACCCATCCCATAGAGGACAACTGGTAGCATTTATCTGTTCTCTTCATAGGTGTTATTATTAAATTATTCTTTACATATTTGGTTTCCATTGGATGTTTGGGGTTATTACTCTTTCTTTCACTGTTTAACTATGATCGTAGCATAAATAAGAATTTTGGTAGGTTTTGTTTCTATCAATAGCTATATATCTACAATGTTTAGTAGTCATTTCTACTGTTGAGATTGTTTGACATCCACAATCTTAAGTGGGTTCTTTTCGTACATCATTGGGAAGAAAACACTACAACAAATTGATGACTCCACTAGGTTTTATACTTCAGATCCAGAAACCTGGGTGACCTTTGGATTTTAGCTTAGGGTTTCTTCTTTTTTCAATTCCCTTAATGTTTCCTAGTGTTTTAACCCTAGATCTGATAAGTTTCTGACTCCTGCAAGGTTTTTGGCCATTTCTGTAGGTCACAGGAACCATCGGCAACAAAGGCAACACTTTTTTTTCCAAAATTTTTAGACCATGAGTATGAGAACAAAAATCACTATTTTCAATGCAAAAGGTGTGATCCAGGCTTCAGAACGTAACTTTTAGCCCAAAAAGTGCGATTTCATCAAAAAATAGGTAAAAACCTACGATTTATGGGTTCTAGGGTTTTTCTCAAATCTATTTCTGGGTTTTGCTAAGAGTTGTCTTTTGGGTCTCTGGCCTCTGTCTCATCCCTCTTAGGTCTTGATCCATTCTGATTTACTCATGGAAGTCGAATTTAGCCCCCTCCTAAGACTTCTAGTACACTTCCACCTTTGTAAGAGGAGTTTAGTTGAGTGAGAAGTTTGAATTTCTACAGCGCCTTCAGCCACATTTTCCATATCTGTAACCTTTTGTTTCAAATTTGATAAGATAGGTTGCTACCATCCATCGTTTCACATTTAAACTTATTTGGTCATTCCCTTAGGGTCCCATTAGTTTCCCTAGGTGTTTCACCCATCTCCCTATCTTTTTTCAATGATATTCCCCTCTGGTATTTTGTTGTTGTTGCACCACTTTCTAGCAGCTTAGAGTCACTTGATCGCAGTCACACAAACATTCTCTTGACCATTTCAGTGTATATTCCATTATTTTAGCCACCAAGATGTACAATGTTTGCAAACCCAGTTTGGGCGGGGTTTAGTTAATTGTTTTTTTGTTTATTTTCTATTATTTATTTCAGTTTATTTGCAGTAAGATTTTTTCTTTTCTACAAACACAATCTGGGCTTAATTATTTAATACACTTGCACACACAAGCACACATTAAGTGAAGGGTGCTTCGTTTACAATGCCAAGCCAAGACTTAACATAATAAATTTATCTCACCACATCAAAGACAAAAGATATATTGTCGATCTTCCTTCACCATTTCCATGTTTCGTGTGTCCTTCCATCATTGCACCACTAAGGCGTGTGTCGCGGAGACTATTAGGCTTCCACCCCTAATTTCCACTTTACCCCTCCCCATTGGGTTCGAGTTCATAGCCCTCCGAGTCCCCATACAGAATCTTCTCCTTGTCCTTTTGATTCCTCATTTGATTTTGGGCCTCCTTCACCACATATCGTCACCATGTTTGGACCCAGAGCTAGTGCAGGAACCCAAACTAGTGGTGGCTCGGGTGCTATACCAGTGGTCACATTAGGTGGAACAGTCTCAGGAACCGTTCCGGCAGCCCCCATGCTCCCCTTTATGGTTGGGTTAAGTCTACAAGATCTTAACTAGTTGATAAACGATCCCATACACCATGATGCTAGTTCGCCCTCTATGCTGACTAAGCTTCCCTCAAACATCCCAAAGTTTGAGGGTATTACTGGAGATGATTCTACCAACCATGTTTGAGCCTTCCACATGCGTTGTTTGTTCAACTCCATAACCGATGACTCTATTCGTCTTCGGTTCTTCCAACACACGCTCACTGGAGATGTTGCAACATGGTATGTAGACTAGTCCTTTGGTGAGCTCTAGTATTGTAGCAATGATGTTGGAACTCCTAGGACTCACTTCTTTACTTTTATCAACCCGGTTGTTCGTAACAAACTTGGAAGCGACGATGCTATATGCACAAGTACTAGCTCTTGCCGCAAGCTGTCACTTGATCAGCTGGCACAAGTCTGCTAGGAGCTTAAGCCAACTTCTATGATCTCTTAGAATAAGCTTTTCACTATGATGGATGAAAGCTAACTCAAAAGAGGCTAGTCTACTTGTAAAAAGAAGCTGAAAGCTGAAAGGAAATGCAAACCCTAGCAAACCCTAGTTTTACCGACTAACCCTACTGGTGCAAGAAAAGAGATGAAAGTGGTGCAAATTGATGCCATTGACTCTTGGAAATCTAAAATGCATGTGACTAAGCTACTTCTGAAGTAAAATCTGGAAAAAGCATCTTTTTGTATTTTTGAGTAAGTTGGTAGAATTATTATGCATGTGCTTTAACTGTTTTTGATTGTGTAGAGGTTGGTTGGTGAAAGGAAATGGAGTGGGCACTTGCAGGAGGTTGGGAAGGTGAGAAGAGGGCCTAAGGGGTCCCTAGCACCCTTTTGGAGGGTTTCATAGCGATTAGATCTCGAAAAACTGCTCACGTGAACTTCTACAGGAAGTCTGTAGGGTTTCTACAATATGTTCTACAGGAAGAGCCGAAAGAGGATTTTAGAGGGTTGATGGTGGAAAAATGGTGGGAAAGTGGAAATGGAGGATGGATGAGGATGTGAAGGGGTCTAGGACTTGGTAAATGAAGCTAAGGAGTGGTGAAGATGGCTGGATTTTTTCAAGGATGGAGAAAGCAATGTTGCACAAAAATGTAGAAATTAGGGCAAGTTGGGAAAGTGTGGCAAATGAAGGGAAGGAATATTGGACTAGGGGTTGGAGCAGGTTGTATGATGGAGGAAGAATAGGTATGGATGTATTATAGGTGCTTTTCACACTATTTTCCCAAAACTGATCGAACAAAGACTAGAAAAACCAAAGATCTATCTATTTTGACCTAATCTGACCTAAAAACTAGAAACATGATGAATAGAAGTTTATAGACAGGAAATCATGCAAGATAACTATGGAAACTAAGCAAGAACAGATCTAAACATGAAAGTACATCTGGTATCAACTTTTCCAACTAAAAATCTAACACTAGCAATTGCATGGAAAGGCAAAAACAATGTTTTTGTGGTAGCAAGTATGCCTTGGTCTCAACTCATGGTCCCAAGGAGGGAGAGGTGAGATCAAGGATTACTTGATGGCCTTTTTGTAGATATTTTCTCTTACCAAATTGTCAAATCAACTTGAAGCATGAAAAGTTATTTTAATCATCAAAAATAACCTTAAGTAACAAAACAAGATGTTAACCTAAATAACATAAATTATACTATGAATGCAAGGAAAATGCATAAAAGTACACAAAAGAGGTACTCGCACTTGGGTTGGGCCCAATCCCAAGAGCTAAAGCCTCCTAAGAAAGCTTAGAGCTGGTGCAAAGTGAAATTTATCTCCATTACTCAAAAAATAATCATGTCACAAAACTGTTTACAACAAGAGCTCGAAAATGAGCTGAAATGCAGAGCTATACTAAAGTGTGAAAAACAACTGTTCAATAGCTAAACTACCAAGGCTTGGAGCCTTCCTACTTATGCACCATGAGAACTCCCAACAACCCTCCTTAACTTTAGGAGCTTGGCTGCTCAAAACTGCAGTTAATCAGCCACTTCAAAAAATCTGCTCGGCTGCCCCTTGAAATCATCTTTGGTGGGCTGTTGAACTCCGAGCTGATGGTGGAGAACTCAAGGAAGGGGTCATTTAGTGCAGGAGACACCCTTCCTACAAATCCTCGACCTTGTTCCTTCAAATTTGGTTGTCAACTTGCTCATAAATGCTTGACCTTGGTCCAAAAGATGTCCAAAAATCTGCAATAAGCACGTATTAGACTTTGTGGTCAAGTGTCTGTTCTCATTCATTCAATTAACATAAATATATTCAAAATCATGCATAAAACTATGAAGAACGGTGGATTAATCGAGAATAATAGGAAAAATGAGCCCAATAAGTTACCCATTTTTGGGGCTCATCACCCTCCCCCTCTCATTCCGTTTTCACGACGCTTGCTAAAGTGTTCTTATCATATTTCCAATTACCTATCTGGTACGACATTGGTACAGATCTCTTGACCACATTCCGTCAGTCCTCTACCACTCGCCTTTCTGACCATGTTCAAGAGTGGTGTCGAAGGTGGATCATATGTTGTGCCCCACCTTTCGAAGACTGTGTCTATCTAGATTGGATTCTTAAGAGCCTTTTATCCCCATTAGAAAAGATGTGGCATCCCATTTTCCTCAGACAGAGGAAGAAGCTCTCCATACCACTTTGAGATATGATCTGATTTATGCACAATCCAATTATGTCTATACTGTCATTCCAGACCTCCCTCGTCCTGGAATTTCCAATGCATCGAGGTCATATCATGCCACTGACGGTATCATTGGATCCCTTTCACACTCTTCACCATATTCTCAGCTAGAGTTATGGCTACCCGTAGGGGGGCACCAGTTCCTCCAAAATTTATGCCCCTCCTACTAGCAACATGTTTCCAGGGCCCCAACCCATCTACCAAACTGTTTCTCCTTCTTATGTATAGCTTGGTGCTCCATCCCCTCAAGCATTAGTGCCACAACATCCCATGCATCATGAGCCCCAACAACCACCACCCCTTTAGGGCTAGGTGTTTGCGCAACAGAGTGATACAAATCCCCAAAATTCAAAAAAAAAGAATAAGGGGAAGGGTAACAAGGGTAACCAAGGTAACCAGCCTAGTGAAACTCAAGGGAACCAACCTAACACCCACATCCAGGCACAGGGCGGCTAACCCAAGAAGAACAACACTACTCATATGAACAAGCCTTATGCAGGTTGTGGTGTACATGGCCAATATACATAGGAGTGTCCTATTTTACTTGAGATGCACCAAATGTGGGAAACTTAACCAGATTCTCGAGGTTAACAATCGCCTCAGAATCTGACGCCACTCAACTAGCCGTGCTCACAAATCCTTTCCCTCAGCAAGGATTTATTTCTGCTCAACCCGGGCTAGGTCATGTAGCCCACCTCCCCCAACCTTTTGGTCCCAGTGACTACCAGATCTTGATGATGAACTCGAATGAGGTTAACCCCTCCAATATCAACCTACAAACTCGATCCCATCAATATGATAAGCCCTCCACTTCGTCAACTACCGAGTCCAAAACCAAAGTGTCTACTGAGCCTCTTACAACACCAAATGGTCCTTTATAGATCCCTCAACCCAAATTTGAGGCCATTCCCAAGATCCTAAAGGGACCATTATGCCATAATGCGGCTTCTAACAAATCTGCCCATACCTACAGTATAGTAGACAACTTGGCACAATCACCTTGTGCCATGTCAACACTGGAAGTCCTCTAATCGTGCACTTCCCAAAATAAGGCTATACTAACTACCTTGGGTGTAGTGTATCGTTCCGACAATCGCTTGATTGTCTTCCTGGATGATACATCACAACATTCCCCATTGTATTCATTTGTTTCTTTCTAGATATCTGTTAGAGTCCATAATGCCATCATCTCCAGATGCATTATTGACGAAGGCGCATCCACCTATGTGATGTCCACTATTTTTTGGAAACAACTCAAGTCACCCAAGTTGTCCCCCTCCACCATCACTTTGCATGCTTGGGGTGGACACTCCTCCCAGCCCCTTGGCATGTACCACAACTGTATAGTGACCCTTGCGGGCAAGACTATCCATGTCGATATCGAAGTCATTGATGCCCCTTTGGATTACAACATCCTCTTAGGTTGTAAATACATATATGCCATGTTAGCTGTCATGTCTGCAGTCTTCCATAAGATGTGCTCCCCCCATGAAGGTAAGATCATTACCATTGATTAGTTGACTTACTATGAGCCGACATCCATGACCTCCCCCGAGGTCATCATCTCATCGATGTCCAACAACTAGTCTTCAACTTCTTGCACCAGTGTCTCGCTTGGAGTCTATAAGGATTCCTCATTTTTGGGTGCATTCCCTGGTCCTCCCCCTCCCATTTCTTAACCTACTTTCATGCGTGTTTTCATGTTACAAGCATCACGGGCCACCCTTAAGTAGTCCGGTACACCTGATCAAGATCTAGCTCCTCAATATCTTGTTGTTTCTCTTCCAACTGAACCCTCTAGACCCACTCTCCCAGGACATTCTCCTTTTGTGGGTGCTTCTCCTATGTACCCTCCAAGAACCATTCCTCCAGGTTTTAACCATCCAGGAGCTGTTCCATTGGGACATTATCCTACTGGCCAAATACCTTTCTTATTCCCCCCTTCAGGAATATTTTCTCTACCTATCATGGCTTTGCTGGTCCTTCCTAACATGACTCTCAGAATCCTAGTATGGTACATCAATCCCCCTACAAACACTCTGCTTGGTCAGCCAAGGCCATATCATGCTTTGACCCTGGTTCTACCCATCCCAATGGCCCTTGTCGCTACTTCAGTTCCATCACAACCTCAACAGGAACCAACTCATGTTGTGAAAACATCTAACCAGGGGGTCAAATAAAAAAGTAAAGATTTGAAGGACAAGGCTCCCCAAGCTCCTCCAACACCTAAGGCCCCATAGTCGACACCCCTGTGTGCTTTGTGTGAAGTCGTTGGGCATGCCACCGACAATTGTCCTAAGCTTCCTCAACTTAAACCTTTGGTTCGTGAAGTGTTCCCTAAGTTGAATATTCTAGAAGTCCATGTTAACATACTAATCCCACCTAAGAAACTCAAAATGCTTCACATAGACTACCCTTGTGCTCTGTGTGATCTTCATGGTCACTATTCCCATTATTTCCCTCGTCTCAATGAGTTTCGTGATTTCCTTGGGGTGATTCGTGACTACGAGGCCACTCATAGTGGAACATTTTCTCCTCTACCTATGGATTCTGGTATACCCAGTCAACCAGAACAGGGAAAATTTGGCCCTTCTATTGTGATCCCTCCCCCCGATGTTGAGATGATGGAAACCACAAGCCCCATTTTTTACCTATCACCATCCTTGAGTTTCGCGGCAGGAAAACATTCCTGAGGTTGCTACGTGCATTTTTATTGAACCTTTTTCAATAGAATCCAAGGTTTCAACATCAATAGACCCTCTGTCTACTAGTCCATCGTCTACCATTCAAGACAATGCATATGTGAACCTTATTCCTCAGGTTGAGGCACCAAGTAATGTCACCGCATCATGTAGACAATATTCCTCCCATCCACCCATCTCCCAGCCTGATGAGGACACCATGGAAGCTATGTCTACCCCTTATTATCCCTACACTTGATTAAGGGGGCATCCCTTCACAAGGATTTCAAAGGCCATCTCCTTCCTAGTTCTCCCAATGCGCTATACCTCCAGAAATGTTTCTCACAACATATCCCTTTGATTTGCGTGTCTTTATTTCTACCATAAAGTTAGGTAGATTGCATCATCTCATCCGATGTCTTTAGCGCCTTTCAAATGGATCCATCATCCATACCTTATATCGCCCATGCCAATGGTGCGAGTTGCTTCTCCCAGAATCTATCCTCGGCAACCTGGACCATTTTTACCCCCTTGCATACATTAGTCCTGTCAAACAGCATGTGCATTGGATCTGCCACCAATAATCAGGCTGAATATGATGCAGTGATAGGTTTGTTAGTCAATTCCCTCGGTCATCGCATCCTTTATCTTCATGTTCGTTTAGATTCCTTGCTACTTGTCATGCAATTGAATGGTGCATATCATGTGCATAACCGAGTCTTATTTAGAAAATATCTATGAGTGAAGCTATTGGTACGTGAATTTGAAACCATTACTTTCAATCATGTACCTAGATCCCAAAATCACTATGTAGATACCATTGCAAACAACAGTCTAGATTGAAATTTATCACATGTATACCACAGAAGATAACCACACAAATGGTGAACCATCATTGTCATATAAAATGCATAATCATATTATGTATCATAAAAGTGTTTGGAGCCATAGCTCTAAATAGATCTGACATGCCCATAGCATGTTACAAAAATCACAATCAATGGGACCCAAATGTTCCTGCATCTAGTCACTGTCCAACGGATCTCGCACCAAAGGCTCTACTCCACCTGCATGTAGATCACGTACTGCCTGACCTGCCATCGCCATGCACCACACGATACCTCACCACTCTGAGGGAAGAATGGTGCACTCATCTGTGTATCAATCCTCTAAGTCATGCCATTCGCACTCTGAAACCCCAGTCAAGAGTACATCAAACCTACAATGCAAATCAACAAGAAGCGCAATATCATGTCAACCCTATTGTGATGATGATGTCCCCCGATCTACAGCCCTAGGCGCTACGGGTCAGCCTGCATATCCTGCTGCTTTATCGATGCTATGTCTGCATACAACATATTCCACACTTAGTACCATATACATGTGATAGAAATATAAAATGCACCATAAAGCATAGCAACTTAACAGTTACTGTCTGGTCTCCATGCTCACCTAGGCAGAAGTGGCAAGTTAGGATCCCCCTGATAGTTCATCCCACTATAAGGGTAATCGTCAATGTAAAGTGGCATTTGATCCCAATGTGCAAAAAACTCAGGTCAGAACACACGTCTGACTCCCCCTCCTCCTCCACTCCGCAGTAGCTGCCCCCAGCGGTGCATCCTAGACTCTTGTGGGCCCCCATCTTGAATCTATACATGAGGATGGATAATGGGTATATTCTCAAAGAAGAATGCACATAGTACTGTACCAAAAGCGCAATCACGATTCAATTGCCTCTTGCAAAGACTCAACTGTCGTTTCACCGACGAAAGGATCATCTGGGCCCACCCATAGTAGGTCCCAACCAAAACACTCTCAACTAACATCATCTTGCCTCCAGTGATGTGGTGGAATGCCTGGCTGCCCAAGACCCGTAACATAGTTGCAGCAATAGCTTGTGTCTCTAGCCTCTCTAGATCAATAAGCGGGATAGTCGCACCCTTGACACGAACACCCCATTGAAAATGGCGCTCCATGAACTCAGTAAATTTCCTCCCACGAGGTAACACCAGATGAATATCCCCCACCACTCCAAGGGTCGGAACTAGGAAGTCTAGTCAAGAAGTAACTATCTTGTAGTGTGAGCTCGATCTTGTGCCCCTACACGACAGAGACCTCCTAGTCTGGATCCCAATAGCTCACGATTATCGATAACAAGGGCTCACCTTCCCTCATTAGTGGATTCTCTACCAACTTGAGAACCCCATAACGAGCCAATGCCCCTCAAACTACCTGATACCCCTAGAGCTCAGATCGAAGAGTATCCAAGTCTCATTCATGGAAATTGATTTTTAGCTCTGCCATATCTGCAAAACACAACATGTCTTGTCAGTTCAGAAAAGAAAACAACCAGCTACACTGATAAACCTGTAGCACCCACCAGGCCAACAGACCAACCCTTCCTCCAGCCACAAATCGTAGTTTTCAGCCCATAAAGGGTGAGCTCGTAGGTTTCCATCTATTTCCTATGAGCCAGATCACATTTCTGGACCCAGAAAGTGTGATGCAACCGTGAGAAAGGGAAAGGGTCCCACAGGGAGCTGCTAGGTGCAAAAAATTAGGAAATAAGCATATGAAATTGAAGAGATGAGTAAGGCCATCTACCTAAAAGTCACAAATCCTGAATCTGATGGTCGCTTTGTCCACTACGATCTCCACACGATTTAGGGCCTTTTCCTCCTCTCCACATTCACCACAACTCACTTAGCAAATGAATCCAAATTAGAGGGAAAACATCCTTTCATAGAAAAATCCATAATTCTTCTCTCGTGCATTGCAACTAGACCATTGCTCAGTTTGATGAATTGTCAACACCATTGGAAATCTCTCATTGAGCTCTATAATGGGTCTTCCTCAGTTTTTGATGATTTGATACTTCACTCGGAAACCATTTTTTCAAGAAGGGTCACTTCGCCGCCTCTAAAAATCAAGTTTCATCATAAAGTAACACTTGTAGTTTGAGGTACACCTCCTCTTAACACTTGTCGCACCATATGTCAGTTTTCATCATGAGTGACCATCATTTACTCATGTTCTCATGGTCCCCATTAGGCCCAGTCTATGTGGAAGCATCATTGAGTCACCCTTGTTCAGAGCATCCACGATGAGTCACCCTTGCATCCTTGGAGTTTATTTCATGTCCTAGCATATCATGTCACAATATTCCATCCATATTTGCATATTTTTCATCCTGTGTTGCCCATTTTGGCCTCCAGTCATAGTGTCCCCACCCCCTCTAGGGTTGAGTCAGTTACTTCCAGGTCAACCATGCACTTTATGCTCTAACAAGGGTAGTCACCTATTTGTCCCTTAGTCCCACTTTCCCAATTATACCTGGTGTTGTCCATAAGTCACATTACTATTTTCCCTTGTGCTTTAGTTGAGGATCCTCATTTCCTCATCTATTGTGGGCCCTATTCTGTTGACATCAGCTCATTTATTCCAGAAGAACGACCTAGAGAGTGGTGTATCTCGACTCCAGCTTCCATTCTTATTCATCGCCTTGGATCGAGTAGATGGTCTCATTATTTCCCTTTTACGTGGTCGTCTCATGTTCGAGATCCATACACTTGATGTTCTAGTGATGCAGCAGATTGTACCAGTGATTCATAGGTGTGCGTGAGATGTTTCAAACCTCGTGAGGGGGTGGCCCTTTTGGTAGCCCCCCACATGCCCATATGCATACCTACTATGCTACAGCCTCAGATGCAGTTCCTCAGAGTTGATGGATTTGATTCCTATCGATTGCAGTGTTCATCACATGTACGTCTCTTCCAGATGATACATTCAGTTTTGGAGAGCCCTTCCTTGTTCAACAAGGCTTCTCTGATTTTTCTACCCTATCTCCCACCCATTTTATTGAGGGAAGGGTCATTATATCTCTTGTACCTAGATATTATTTTATTAAGTCCTTGCTCATGTTTATACCAGGTGAATTATGTATATGAGACATTGTATTATTTTCTGGCTCTGTTATGTCAGCATGTCATGTACCATTCAACATGTACTTCATTGCTTAGTTTCATGTTTTTGGGTGAACCATTATTTTTGTACTAAGTTATCTCGGCAGGTATGGGTATGCCTCCCATGCATCATTGAGGTCCGATACCACAAACATAAAAGGAGCCTTGCATTAGTCTCGCCCCCTCTGTTCCATTCCTCTCTCAAATTCAACTTCATTGGTCTCCCTCTCTTTCTCTCCTTAACTCCCCTGTGTTGTTTAAGTGATGATGTCTTTACAACGTACTTTTCTCATACGTTTTGCTCCTAGCACTTGTATGTTGGGGGACAATCTGTTATCACCAAAAAATTGATCATCTAGCCTAATTTACTAGATGGATCAAATTACACCGTGTAAAGCCAATTTTACCCTAGTAAAATTTCTTTCACTGTGAGAAATTACCTAATAAACCACCTTTATTAAGTAATTTATAGTTAAACCCATGAAGAATAATTAAATAAATCACTATTTATTTGATTTTCTTCTAGGAATAATTAATTAAACCATTGTTTTATTATTGTCCCTTGTCAAATTTAACCCAATCATGAAAATAAATAGATAAATCATTATTTTTCTTATTTTTCTCTAAGAATAATTAATTAATCACTAATTAATTATTATTCTTTGTTAAATTTGACTAAATCCATTAGGAATAATTAAATAAATTTTTATTTGTTTATTATTCCTTAAGTAATTCCTTGAGATGATAAATAAATCATTTATTTATTTATTATTTCTAAATAAAATATTCCAAGTGGTTATTCCAACAATGGAATCAATAATATTTTATTATTTCTCATTAATGAAAGATAACTCAATATTTTGTTATAAATATGAGGGTTTTCCGTTCATTATTCACTTTTGATTATTTTCATTGTTGCACTCATTGTTGTAACTCTAATTATTTCCATTGTTGCACACCATATTTTTGCTGGGTTTATGCATTAGAGAGGAAAGAGACTCTACAAAAGTTGAAGAAGTTTGAGGATAGCCAAGAACCCATCCCATAGAGGGTGACTGGTAATATTTATCTGTTCTCTTCAAAAGTGTTATTATTAAATTATTCTTTACATATCTGGTTTCCATTGGATGTTTGGAGTTATTACTCTTTCTTTCACTGTTTAACTATGGTTGTAGCATAGATCAAAATTTTGACAGGTTTTGTTTCTATCAATCATTGCAGATCTACAATGTTTAGCAGTCATTTCTATTGTTGAGATTGTTTGTCATCCACAATCTTAAGTGGGTTCTTTTTGTATACCATTGAGAATAAAACACTATAACATGGCCTCATTCCAGCAACAGTCACTATTTGCCGAAATTGCATAGTTATACTTGTTAGTGACTATAGGAAAAGATGACATGCTGAAATCGCTTCAAAGGAGTTGAGGAGAAGGACCAAGGAACCGAGTAATGGAAAAGATCAGGATCACATGCAAACTCTATCGAATGCATGATCATCTTGAGGGTAAGTATGGTAAGTACATAACATTTTTCAAAGTACACTTCATAGAGTAGTTTTCAGGATTGGTTGTCATTGTCATATCACCCTGTCCTTAGTAACATGCATGTGCGCAAACATGAAAATTCATCTTATGTGTTTCTTGTACATGTCTTGCTTATTTTTCACTTGTTCGACCAAATGTCATCTTCCACATGTTGATTGCTATGTCATGCTTGCGACCTCGTTCTGGTGATGTTGAAGGTTGTGTTTGAGTTGTGTTCACTATGTAAACATCTATCACAATCACACACGATGTTTTATGTAATGTCACGCAAGCGTCGTTGCAGTCGTTCAACAATCTATCATAAGCATCGCACTTGTCACTCACACCGTCGGTCAGTCACACTGAGTATATGTTGTATTGATTGTTTGAGGTTTCTTGTTGTTGAGTAATGTTGAGTGTGTGTTCGCAAGGTTGTGTATGCACAAGTTCAGTCGCTCACACACTTAGTCATTTTGCTGAAATTCTGATGACTGGATCACCCTCCAATAACTGGACCCTCGCTGAGCTACATCTTGCAGTGTTAGCACTCAGTGAACATGTACTGTTGCCTAGAATTGAGCAGATCTTGAGGCTATCTCTCAGGTAGCCTACAGTATGCAATCCTAGAATCAACTGAACAGATTGTCACCGAAAATAACACAGAAGTTTCCAATAAGCCATTTCAATTTGTGCTACTTGCAAGCTAATCAACAAACCCTCCTGCAGGTCAACCAGAGAGTTTGACCAGGCAGTGACCCCGAGACTCACTCCCCTAAAAAATTGTGCAAAAGTTGTAGACCTTTCCTATTTTTCTAATTGAGGAAAATGCATAGTTAGTCCAGATAGACACTCAGTGCCCATCCTTATCTCGCTCAAAAAAATGCTCAGTATTTCTAGCCAGCCACCCAATTAGCTACCCTGTTTCTCACCTAGAAAACTACACAAATTTCATGAGTAAGCCCCTCAACTGCCCAACATCCTGCTCAGCTTGGAAATTGGGCAGCTGTATTCATCTGGTCACCCTCACAACAATTGCGTAATTTTTGTCACCAGCACTCCAGCAGCTCGTAGCCAGCTCCCTGAAAAAAATGTGCATTTTTTCCCAAGAAGCCTCCTACAGCCCACTTCTAGGTCCCTTCTGGAATTGTGCAGTTTCTGCTACCAAGCTTCTCTACTGCCCACACTGCTTCACTCTAGAAATTGCATAGATATTCCCTCCGGCCGAGCCAGATCTCACCAATAGTCATTGCTAATAAGGATTGTCCATGTCAGTCTCCCAGTGACTTCTGCGCAATTTTCACCAGTAGTGTTGGGAGCTCACAACCCAGCTTGAAACTTGCCTCGTGCAGTTTTGCAGCCTTGTCCTCTCTCCCAGTCACATGTACCTGAAAGCAAATGACCATGAATCATGGTAGACTAGGAGGCTTATGGATTTGATGTCATCTTGTCATGAGTAACTACAGATATAGGTACATGAATAAACATGACACGACAACATATGAGATGAAAAAGGAGGGTACATGCAAGGATATGTGTTTGCGAATGGATGACCATGCGAAGATGTGTTCGTGGATGGACGAACAGGTGAACATGCAAGGATTTGTTCGCCGATGGACAATGAGTGAACATGTGAGGAGATATTTTAGCGAACTGACGAACATGTCAAGCATGCCAAAGTACAAGAGAGGATCAACACGCACATGAAACATCAAGCGATTCCAATTACCATCGAGGACTCCGCACACCTTTCCATGTGGAGGTGAAGTTGTGATACACCAAGAGGAAATCCATCACTCACTAACACTGTAGCTCAACATGCACACCACCAACAACATGAACATACCAACACTGTCATGTTGAGTCATGTCGCCCACATCACTACTGTGGGCCATATTATTGTCAATCAATGTAATGTAACGTGGAATTCCAAGAGACCCACTTGTAATCTAAAGAGTCATGTAGAGACTTGATAAGTCAAACAGTCATGAGGGATGTCGAGCAATCACAAGGGCCAATTTTTCCCTTGGCTATAAATATCCCCTCATTTTTACATGCAAAGGAATTTTCACCTTGGTTCCTATAGGTTTTAACCCTGCACAAAAATTACCTGCATACGAATTCTAAGAACAAAAAATAAACAATGCAAAAGCATAGCACATATACACATGATTTTCCCTTGGACCCCAAAATTGGGACCACCAACTTTATTTTTCAATATGTTCCTTTCAATGTTACAATACATATTTATACATGCTAAAGCATCCAATATCATGGACCAAAAACCATTGCATCCAAAACCATGGACCGAAAACCTCGTGTGCAAAACCATGGAACAAAAACCATTGCGTCCAAAACCATGGACCGAAAACCATTGCATCCAAAACCATGTGCAAAAACCATGCACAAAACCATAGGTAGGTCTGCCCAAACTAATATAGGGTCCAAAATAACATTCTCCCACTTGTTGTTTTCTTTCCACATGGGGCCATAGGAGAGCTTAGTCATTTATCCAACCCTACAATGCTCATTGTTTCTCTACACCAAGAGAACTTCTCAAAGCTCACAGATTTTGTTAATGCATTTGTAGTATTCTTCAAAGTGTTCACCTTTACTAGTGACACCTTTTTGTCTTCTATCATATCCCTCACAAAGTGATGCTAAACATTAATGTGCTTTGTCTTTGAATGATAAGTAGCGTCCTTTGCCAAGAAAATTGCACTTTGGTTGTCATGGTCTATACTTATAGCTCCCTATACTAACCTCATACTTGAACACAATCTCTGCAACCAAACTGCTTCCTTGCTTGCATGAGTGGCTGCCATGTATTTTTCCTCTCTAGTTGATAGTGCCACTACAAATTGTTTCTTACTCATCCAACTCACTGCACCTCCAAATAGGTTAAACACATACCCACTTGTAGATCTTCTTTGATCCAGATCTCTAGCCCGGTGTGCATCAACAAAGCCACGAATATCCAACACTCTGTCCAATCCTAGTATTCCTTGGTAGCACAAGCCATAATGACTAGTGCCACACAAATAAATGAAAAAGCGCCTCACTGTTTGTATAAATTCTGCAAATTCTCTACAAATATACCTTTGAGATCTATGTAGAAAATCTGACTGTATATTAACTCGATAATGGAATATACCAAAGCAAAATACTATAATATGCTTGTACTATAAAACTTGCAAAATCTTAAAGATCGAGTTGAATTAGAGCTGAACACATCTAACCAGAAGAAGAAGAATCAATGCGCATGAAACACAAAAAATACTCAGGGGAAAGCCTCAGCTAAAAACCCCACTATTTGTATTATCATACAAGGTGGAACTACATTAGAATTATACAAAGCCTTAGTTCTCATAGCTAGCCAGCTCTCAGTACAATCCTCATGGATGCTCATAGGCAAACAAAACTTCTCACAAGCATTCTCCTCTACCCTCCAAGCTCCTATTTCCTTGCGCTATTTCTCGTGGGTGATCCTCCTGTTACCAAGTGGAACACTGATCACTCACATTGATCTCACACCCTGTAAAACTACGCAATTCTCAAGGAACCTTACCTTGAATACATGCATGAGTTTCCTTTATAGGAGAAAACATGCAACTGATAGTACACTGTCCTTGACATTTAGCTCAAATGAGTCTTTCTATGAATAGACATGCATGAGTTTCTGATGAGAGAATATTTAGTTATCTGGAGTACACTGGTCGACTGCATGCATGCATCAACTGACTGATAACTCACAATTAGTTCCTCAAATAGTTTGGAACTAATTTAACTGGGCTTAACTCAGTAAACTAAGCTAACTAATTACAACTCAAATATAAGTCAATCTTATTTCCTTAATTAAGGGATAATCTCCTTAATTTAAGGGATAACTGTTGCATGACTTCAGAAGACTTCTAACTTGAATTTCTCCAACTAATTTCTCCATAATGAATTAGTTAATTATTTCCAAGCAGCTGGTGGGACTAAATTTGAATTTAATTCACAATTTTAATTCAAGGACAAATTAAAATTGGAATATTCTGGATTCTATTTTTATCATTTCTTGTTGCTATTTTCAACACTGTTGTCCAATGATCCCTCGCTGGTTTTGACATAAACCTGCTCAATACTCCCACTGCATGTGAAATGTCTGGTCTAGTACAGACCATTACATACATCAGGCTACCGACTGCACTTGCATATGGAACACGGGATATGTCCTCTTCCTCTTCTTGTGTCTTGGGACATTATTTAGCAGATAACTTTACACCTACAGGAATAGGACCCTTCACCGATTTACTATCCTGAATATTAAACCTCTGCAATATTGTCTCAACATACTTCATCTGGTTTAACCAGAGATTCCTCTTTGCCCAATCTCTTTTAATTTCCATGCCCAAAATATAGTTTTCAGCACCAACATCTTTCATGTCGAATTGGGTCATCAAATCCTGGATAATTTCTTTTTCATTTCCAACCAGCAACATATCATCCATACAAGACTAGATAAATAACACAGTCACCAATTAATTTAAAATACACACAGTGATCTGCTTTGCTTCTTGTGAAGACAAGTCCCCGTATAAATGTATCAAATTTTTGATAGCACATCCTTGGTGACTGTTTTAACCCATACATAGACTTATTTAACTTGCATACTAGTTCTTTCTTACCCTTCACCGCAAAGCCTTAAGGTTTCTTCATGTAGATCTCCTCTTCAAGATCCCCATGAAGAAATGCTATCTTCACATACATTTGTTCTATCTCAAAATCAAAAGTAGCAGAAATAGATAAAAGTAATCTAATAGAAGCTACCTTGGCAATAGGAGAAAAAATATCACCAAAATTAATTCCCGGCACATGGGAATAACCTTTTGCTACCAACTAAGCTTTATATTTCTCCACCTTTCCTTCTACATTTGTCTTCTTCTTGAACACTCATTTTTTGCCAATGGGTTTCCTTCTAGCTGGCAACTCCACTACATCCCAAGCGTCATTTTTGTGCAAATATGCCATTTCATCAACCATGGCCTCTTTCCAGAGTTTGCCATCCTCTGAATCTACTGCTTCCTTCACAGTTCTGGGATCATCATCACTAATAGATAAAGAAAAATTTGAACAGAAAGTAGATGGACTATACCTTTCTAGCTTCCTTCTTTCTTGAATTGATCTTCTCACACCCGGAGTTTGTGGCTCTTCATCTTCTGACTCCTCCTCTGTTGTAGAGTCTGATTCTTCCTCCTTAAGCTCAAACTCTATCTTCTCAGGTTCCTTTGGTTGGACTTCATGTTTAATAACATCTTTCACCTCTCTGAACACCACATCTTGGCTGTACACAAGCTTCCTTGTTATTGGGTTCCAAAGCTTATAACCCTTTAAACCATCCTTATACCCAATAAAGATGCACTTTTCAGATTTACTATCCAACTTGGTTCTTTTCTCCTTTGGAACTTGTACATATGCATCACATCAAAATGCCCTCAGATGTGAAAGAGAGGGTTTTTTACCAGTCATACCTCTTGTGGAGTCTTATTGATCCGGATTTAAACATGAACGCAATAAAATACAGAGATAACCATATACACAAAGATGCAGTGGAAATAATACTTCATTCCATTAATGGAAAATACTGAAATATGCTTACAACCGGAAATAGAAATAAACCAGCTAGGGTGATGGTAGGTTATCTCTGAGAAGAGATGTGGCAACTACATGCCTCTGAACTGTTCTGAACCGTGTTAACAATGAGGCTCGAAGGCCTATTTGTTGTTGAGAAACAATGTAAAACCCTTCACATTCCAAAACCTAACCCTAGAAGATGAAACGCCACATTGTGGGCCTCGTTTTTGGGTAAGTTGGTACATCAACTTCCTGGGGTCGCGAATTGGTCGTATTATCTCCGTTTGATGCGCATGATAGCCTGTTGGAAAGATCTCTCCGAGGACTACGACAGAAAACACGATTTTTATATAAAAAAATCGTTGGCGGTAGATTCCCAAAAAACGTCGTTTAGGGCCTCAAAACGGCTCGAGAAGTTTAGGACCCGAAAAATTGCTAAAAATAGTAAATTGTGCTATAATTAAGGAAACTGAAAAAGCTGAAAGAGACAATTATGGGGGTCCACGTGGGATAGGTGGGTGGCCACCAACATCCACCTGGATCACTTATCCTCCAATGCTGATGAAGGTGATCTGTTGACCAGGTAACATGCTGTCTCTGTCGTCTCTGCCTAGAATTCTTGTCCTAACCTAGAACCATTGAGCATGCTTCTTTCCCTTCCCATCAACGTCTTGTTCATTCTTTCTGCAGCTCCATTTTTCTCAGGTATGTATGGAGTAGCCTTCTGCCATGCTATACTACACTTCTTACAGAATTCTTCAAATTTCTTGTTGCAAAACTATCTACCATTATTTGACCTCAACACCTTTATCTTCTTCTCTATCTGGTTTTCTATTAGAGCCTTAGATTCTTTAAACTTGTCAAAGACTTAAAATTTCTTCTTAAGGAAATACATCCATGTATTCCTTGAGAATTCATCTATAAGTGATACATAGTACACATAATTACCCAGTGATGAAACATTCATAGGTCCAAACACATCACTATACACAAGCTCTAATATTTGTTTTACCCTCTTACCACTAGAGGGGAAACTCACCCAATTTTGCTTCCCATATAAACAATTTTCACAGAAATCAAAATCTAGAGATTTGTTACTCATACCTTCTACCATACCTTTACCATGAAGTATTCGAAGGATGTTCTCTCCAATATGTCCAAGCCTTTGATGCCACAACATGGTCTTCTCTCCAGAGACCACTAGATTTTCTGCTCCACTTTTAGGAGCCACATAACTGTTGCACCCATCAACAATAGTGCTACCTTGTAGCTTGTACAGAGTTCCAACACGAACTCCCCACATCAATACCAGTGCTCCCTGAACCATCTTGCAGGTATCCTTCTTGAACACTATTTTTACACCTGCATCATCCAACTTGCTTACATAAATCAGATTTCTAGCCAATGAAAGAATATGCAGAACACCTGGAAGTGTTCTAACCCTTCCACCTTGCAACTTCAACTTTAGTTTTCTACAACCAATGATTCTAGCCTTCATGTTATCCCCTAAGAAGACATCACCACCATCATATTTCTCATACTCGCAGAATCACTCTCTATGGGGAGTGAAGAGAAAGGGTGCACCTGAGTCAATCAACCATGCCTCATGATCTACATGTGTACTTGATGAAACCAAGTACACATCCCAACCTTTATTTGAGGTGGTTTTCACCTCTGCAGAAGGAGCATCATCAGATTCCTTTCCTTTGTCAGGAGCTTTAGATTTACAGTCCCTTTTGTAGTACCCTTCCTTTCCGTATTTCCAACAAACCACCTTTACAGGTTTTCTTGGAGATTTAGATCTCCCTCTAGATTTAGATGTCCTACTCGATGACTTATTTTTGTTTCTATTCTAGGGTTGTCCTCGTATAGACAAGGCATTGCCATTCTGGCTCTCCATATTTTTCCGTCTCATCTCCTCTATCAGCAAGGATGATACTATTTCATCAAACTACAAGGCAGTTGCATTACTACCTATTGCAATAACCAGACTATCCCACGAATCTGGTAGAGAAAACAACAAACTGATGCACTTATCTTCATCTAAAATTTTAATATCAACATATAATAACTGACTTACCACAGTATTAAATGCATTCAGATGCTTTGTCACTGAGTCTCCACCTTTCATCCTCAGGTTATACAACTTTTTCTGTAGGAATAGTTTATTCACCAGAGACTTATATTGGTACAAAGTCCCTAACTTGTCCCACAAATTCTTCACTGTAGCTTCCCCTGATACATTCAACAATACTGAATCTGAGACACACAATCGTATTGTGCTCTTTTCCTTCTGATCCAACTTCTTCCATTCTTCATCAGACACTCCCATTGATTGAGTACCTAGATATACCACGATCCACTGATCTTTATCCACCAACAGATCCTCCATCTTGAGTTTCCATAACTCAAAACTCTGACCATTAAATTTCTCGATCTCTAGCTTTCCACTGCTCTCCATCTTCTTTCACCACCGGAATTGATCCCACAGATCTCCCACTGAATAGCGTATACCAAAGGTCTGAGCAAAATCCCTCAGCAACAAAGGCATCCCCTTGAATCCAAAACAACTTCGATACCAAATGTAGGTTTTAACCCCGTACAAAAATTACCTACATATGAATTCTAAGAACAAAAAATAAACAACGCTAAAGCATAACACATATACACAAAGTTTTTCCCCTGGATCTCAAAACCAGGACTACCGGCTTGATTTTTCATTATGTTCCTTTCAATGTTACAATATATATTTATACATGCTGAAGCATCCAATACCATGGATTGAAAACCATTGCGCCCAAAACCATGGACCGAAAACCATCACGTCCAAAACCATGTGCAAAAACCATGTACAAAACCAATGGTAGGTCCGCCCAACCTAATATATGATTGAATTTTTTTCCCCTACCCACCCCCCTCAAACGCCCTGTGACCCCCACTCCCTGTTGCACAATTGGCACAACGAAGGGGGGACTCCACCCCCCCTCTTAGCCCCCAGTTAACTACGTGGGATAGTTGTGGAAAGAATATAACATAACGCAACAACTCCTCCCACATAGCTTTGAAAGTCTATAATCATTTCTTTGAGGAGTGAGTAGTGGCCTCAATGTACCAACTATGGGGTTAGTGATGTATGGTTTATCGATGTGTCTTGGAAATTTCACTTAATTCAAAATCCTACTCATAGAGAAACACATTTTCACATATGTGTTGTAACTGTTTGTAAGAATTAATCTCAAACACTTGTAATACGTGTTGCTTTCAACTGTGTTAAATGATTGAACTCATTGAGTTATTCTAATACATATATTAATGAAAATGTGTTGTATAAGTTGTTAACATTGTCCTTCCCATGTTGGTTACCTCCCCAGACATCAAACATAACCTTTCAAGTAAATTTGTTATAACGACTGTCACACTCATGCGGACTGCCCTGTTGGGTGTTGTATGTGTTATCTTCCTTTGTGTGTTGTGATTATCACATCCATGTGCATTGATCTTCTGGAAGTTTTGCATGTCTTGTTGTGTTGTGTGTCTTTGACAGAGTTGGGAATTCCTTCCTTCCGACTGGAGACCCACTCCCACCCTCTCTCTTTGCTGTGAAAGAACCTTGACACAAGTAACACTAGCACTCACTAGGCACGCGAACCTGTCTGTTCGAAGACAAAGCATACCACTCTCACGTGCTGACAAGCAAGAGCTAAGACATATCTTTAATATAATGGCAATCGGACCATCGTACGATATGGGATTCCTACACCAAACAATGTGATGTTTAGTTAGGACTTCATGTCGGGGAGATCCCCTAATGTTGGTGGGTCCAACACCATCAACATGTACTACACATCATCCCCAAGTTTTATGTGCATCTAGAGATACTTTTCCTCTAGGATATTAAAGAATTCTTTACATCTAGTTATATGGAACGAGGCACCTGAATCTAGATAACGCACACTCCCCATTATAGCATTTTCTATGCATGAAATCAGGGTGAAGTCTAATTCAAATTATGAGGAAAGTGCTTCACCTCATACTCCTCCTAGAGGCTTCTTGTTAGACTTCTTGTGTGGAAACTTTTTTGCATAATGCCCAAATTCATGGCAGTGAAAACATTTTATCTTTCTTAAGTTCTTCTTCTTGCCATTTTCTTGGCTGGTCTTTGTTTTTCTTTGGGCCTTCTTTCCCTTACCTTTATTTCCCTTCCCAACTAAGAAAAATTCTCTTCCTGCTTAGATTTTGATGTTATTTCATCTCTAGCGTTTTGCCGAATTTCTTCTTGCACCATATCGGACCAAAGTCTCTCCCAATTTGAAAATTTGTCCCTTCCATTTACAGTGTCCTAGGATTTTGGAAGGTCTAGGAGAGCTAGGCTCACTAGTTCTGAAGAGGCAATATTTTATTCGAATCCTCCAAGCTCATCTCGACACTAAGTGAACATGTAGTGGTAACATGGAATGGTTTCTCCTTTGTGCATGCAAATGTTTCTGAGCTTGTCGCTTAATGCTAATTTCCTGGCATCACTACCATTTTCATATAGCTTAGTGAGGGTCTTCCACATAGAAAAGGGAGTCTCTTTTCCATGTAAATTCGAGATTATGTGGTCTCTCACACCCTCTATGATGATCCTCCTGGATTTTGTTGTATCCTTATTCCATTAGGCTAACGTTGTGCATCCTATATTACTGACTTTGGAATGTTAGTTTTGGTATACTTTAGCACACCATTATCATCGAGCACTACTTCCATCATGTCCTTTCAATAAATGAAATTTGAGGTTCCCTCAAGGGCATCCTCCAATCTCAACCATTGAAATACATTTTCTCGCATGGAAGAAAAAGTTCTTCACTAAATCTACAAATCGAAATATTTGAAGGAGGGGCTCTACAGACTAGTTTCTAGTGTGATTTATGCTCTAATACCATGAATAAATTAATATAAATTGGCTACTACTAATGTATTCAAACATTAAAAAAAAAATAGATTACAATTTTCTCTATTGTTCTACGGAATGGAAATCATAATTTAGAAACACATGCAATGACATACAACCATTAAAACACCACAAGAACACAATGATTTATAGGGGAACCCAATTGGGAATAATCCCTCCATTGTTTTTAATTAATTAGATGAGAATGAGAAACTATTACAATGCCTCACTTTGAATCTAAAGCACTCCATGCACTGTAAACTTGTTCTCTTATTGACTATCCTTCTCTGGCCAACACTTAGCCAATTCAAGGCCCCATCTTGCTCCTATTTCCTTACACAATCCTGAAGAAAATTACCTCCTAAAATATAGGAATTTTCTATTATTTTTCTTGAGCAATTCCCAAGGAATGATTCACCTTCTCAATGCCAAGCTCTATACACTCAACTAGTATACCATTAATAATTACAATGTGCCTTTTCCTCCACTTTAGCTAGGAAATTTAAATTCCATGCATGTCGAGAAAGACTGAAAATAACTACCAAAATGGTTTGTGGAATAATAAACTAGTCATTTTTTTTTTACGTAATGAGAATTTCTAGAGAATTCGTAACTTCAAAATATTGGTTGCTACTATTACATGAGATACAACTATTTCATAAATGTGACTCATGAGTATTTACAACATGTGTTCGAATACTTGAACCCATAATGTTGGGAAACAAATTTCTCACCAAACCACTCAAGCTAAGGTCCTTTGACAATAAACCAATCATTATTTAAAAACTAGAGTAGCCATCTAAATTAAATGGCTAGTGAATGATGATACACATCAATTCATAGTAAACATCAAAACACTACCTAATACATCTCACTTTGCTAAAATTTTAAAAAATAATAATAAAAACGAACTAAATAATAATAATATTATTATTAAATTAATATCTAAGTTGACATATATACATTTAAAAAAAATATGGAATGAGAATCTTAATCATGGACATTTAGTCCCACTTTACCATGGAGATTCTTAATTTATAAATAGGCTTTTTTACAATACCATGGATTATGAATACCACATGCCTAGAAAACCATAACTCACTTCATATGACACTAGTTCATATGCCATTTTTTTAGGTAATCAATTTAATTAAAATACAAAAATGACATAACAACTTTGAAGATAAATCTCAACCTTTGATCTGCTTTTACTACTATGAATACTCTAGAAAGTTCCATGGAGGTTAAATCTCTACCATCCACCTAACATTTTTTTATAATTAAATTAAAATTGTGGAAACTTTATTCCAAAATACACACCTATGGACACAAATAAGTTTTTTTCTTTCATTTTTCTTTTAATTTTTTAAATTTAAAATATTTATTTTTTAAGGGGTGATAGGAGGGGAAGGGGGTACTCTATGGCTCTGAGGAGGACAAAGTGTTCAAGTACTCATGGGGTATTGGTCATATGACAAATAATCAAGCAAAGATATATGGTGTCTACTAGGGAATTTTGTTAGCCAAAGAACATAAGGTGGAAAAACTAATGGTTATGGGAGATTCTCTCATATTCTTGCATCATCCTGTCAAAGACTTCCTCCCAAAGGAGAAATATATGGACAACAACACGAAAAAAATCAAGAAAAATGCAGAAGATATCCCATCCAAAACACATTTCCATGTCCTAAGAGACTTCAACAAAGAAGCACACAAGTATTCTAATGAAGGGTGTAAATTGAAGATAGGTTAATTAAAGACTAATGGCAAAATTAGCCCAGCTATAATTCCCTAATGACAGATGAAATCTATTAAAAAAATTCCTACTTGCATTATGTGTTGTAAATTTTGTGTTTTTTTTGGGCAGTTTTGTAAGATATTCACCTAGAAAACCCCTGTTATTGTTGCTCAAATATATTCTCCTGAAGAAAATCATGTACTCTTATTGCAAAGGAGAACACAAATGTTTTTTTTTTTTTTTTTTTTTTTTTTTTTTTTTTATGAATTAGCTCTATAATGCCTAATGTATTTGTTGACCCATAATTATACTCTTTCTGGTTAATAAAATGAAAATTATAATTTTAAAAAAATGTTTCTCAAATAACATGTTCAGAGTTTTTGATTAAACCCAACGTTTCGGACTTCTATGTGAGTCCATCTTCAGGGGAACGCCTAGATTCTTGAGAAGATTGGTGTGGATTAGGGCAAGAATTGCAAGGATATATATAGTGATAGAAGTGAGTAAATGTTTTGGAGTCGGTTGATAGAATTTAATGTTAATTAT
>APFE030885406.1:479004-493710 GCA_000404065.3 Pinus taeda
TTTTAATAAAGAAAAAATAGAATTATTTGAAACAATTAATTTAATATGATTAAAATTTTATAAGCTAGTGTTTAAAATTGTTATGTTTGTTGTTAAGAGAGGTATGATTTATTAAGGGTTTCTATGAATCGCTGATGATAAGGCCATCAGTTTATATTGTTCTTCCTCTTTTCAATTTCTAAGGCCTCTTTAATTTTACATTTTAGGTAATGCTCTTCCATAATGACCAATTTGGCTTCTTCCATGCAGATGTAGTGTGAGGAGGAGAAAGCATGTTCCGCAAAAGTGGATTCTGATATTCTATTCCTAGATATATTAGCAACATGCTCTTTAAGCCTAATGTTTAAAGATATGCCAGTTTCACCTATGTGTTGTTTTCCACATGAGAAAATATCAGATTTCTTTTTCCTCAATAAGAGATTTCCCCTTCTCTTTTATTGGCTTTTATTTTTCTATTTTTATTCCCTTTTTTGGTTTTAATGATTTTGTTTAACAATATTAGGTTTTTAGGTATTGATTTCTAAAATGATAATTTTAATCCTCCAAACAAATAGGGTATTATTGATAATGCCTCTCTTTTTATTCAAATGTTGCTTTTGAGATTTAGTTTTAAGGGTACTCGTTGTTAAGATCACGATTTTAAAAACCTTTAAACTTTATACTTGGAAAACAGGGTTTTGTTACTAGAAACATCATTTTTTGATCTGAGAGGTTTGGTTGCAATGATACTTATTGTCAAGTGTAGAGGTTTCAAACAAGTGGTAGTTTTAATCTTGGAAATAAAAAGTGATATTCTCATTTATACCAAATTTTTATTTAGAAATTGGTTTTAAAGTTTTTGTCAACAACATTACCATATTACTAAAACCATGATTGTAAAAAATGATAATTTTAACACCATTTCTTAAAAAGAAATATTATATATCAAAGATGATTTTAATGCTTTTATTCTAAAATATAAATGGTACGAAAAAACCATATATTAACATCTAATTTCTTTAAAAAAAAAATATTATTAATCAAAATGATATTTAATGCTTTTACTCTAAATATAAATTTTTAGAATTATAGGTTTTGTGTTTTCAAACCATATTTATTATCATCAACACATAATGTTTTATTGTCCGCAATAAAACCAACTACAGAAGCCAACTAAACTTTCAGTTGTCTTATATGAGTGTATAATTTTATTATTATTATTATTTTTTATAATTCATAAAATGCACATTTTCAGGAAAAGAATTTTAAATTTCATTTTTTGATTAAAAAAAAATAACGTAATAACTCAATATATAGTAAAACAGTTATATGTAACATGCTCATCTTGTCATCAATTAAATGACATGAAAAAAGATTATGTAATATTTATAGTATTTAGTTATTTACTTTATAGTTTTTAGTATTCAGTTGGTATACATGGTATAACTTTGTATATATAAAATAATAAATTTGATAATTTTTATTTGATGCCATGATTTCATTTAAGCTAGGACGTGGTGGATGGAACTTTGTATTGAGAATTTTAATTCATTCTACAATTGACTAAAATATTAATAGATATCCGCATAAATATAAAAAGTTCGACTTGCTTCCCGAATTAATAGACTTTCACGAGGAAATTTTCTTATTATTACGTGCAAGATAAAGATTATTAAGAATGCATTTCAAAGTAATAATTTAAAAGAATAGTAATTATATATATATATATATATATATAATTATATATATAAAAGTATTATATATGAATTGTCATGTGGTGATGATGATCCACAATAATACGGAGTTATGACGAAAGCGAGTTATGGAAGGGACAAGTGATGTAGGGTTACCCCGCTTATACCCATAGTATGTATATAAATGTATCTACACATTTGTCCCAAGTATTTAACCCACAAAGGAGTCAAATCTTCACACCATACATGGTTCAGGGCTTTTTTGGTCTCTTGTGGAATGATTCATAGATTTAACAAAGTCTAAACATTAACCCATCTTTTCCTTTATAATCAGAAATTAATCACCCCGCTTTAACCCTTCTATCGGGACTCATTAACTCTTACAAACCCTCATTAACCTTTATCTGCATATATATATATATATATATATATATATATATATATATATATATATAAAAACCTCCCCTCCTTAACCATTGGTTATATATAATTTAATGTACAAACGCTCTTTTCCTTTATAAATCATTTATAAAGGAAAACACCGCAAACATACTTTTTCGGCTCAGTACGGCCTCTCACAGTTATCGAGGTTTTACCTTTACGCAATTGCAATCGGCTTCCCCCGCGGCTTCTTTAACATTAGCTCTATCGCATCCGATATGCGAACACATATCTTTTCTAGAATACACAGGAAACCCACTCTGAACACATAAAGTGGATTTTAAATATTATACATTCACCACCATAACTCCATCGGGTCCGCAACGTCAAACCATTTTACAACACTGCTCTGATTGCTCGACCTTTGATCCCTCCGATCGCTGATTAGCGCTTTATCACTATCGGCGTGTCGGCCCTTCGCTATTCCACTGTCGCTAGTCCTTTGGCCTCTCCGATATGCGATAAGCGATCACTTCTGGACTGTTGATCTGGACTCATGATACAACGGTCCAAGATCCATTGCATTATGGCAATCGCTCTTATTGATGGTCGGATCCCTACACTTCAAAGCACCGATCTGATCAATCTTCTGGACCCGATAAGGGTATAAGCCACTCTTTATAAAAATTCAAATCCGGATTCCAAATCCGACTGTGTTTTGCACCAGTCCTTAATGTAAGTTGGGTTTTCCGTTTACGGGACTTAAACTTTACAAATAACTCCGCCGATGTGATATTTTGCTTTGCTCCTTAGCGACATCATTTGGACCATTAATCTTCTAGATTAAATGGCTCCTGTGCATCACTCTTCACTTCTCCACTCATTCCTTTTACTTAGAATTTACGCTGTTTTATTCAGCGTTTCTCCATGGTTCGGGTTTTTCCTTCAGATTTCTTCAAAGGCTCCACTACTCAACTTCCTCTGAGCTTTTCTCTTCTGCGAAATCTCCCTTCGCTATTTCTCCCCACAGCTTCACTCTGATCTTCAATTGGATTCAATGACCCATTTATGATTCCTTTGAATCATTTTGCGCTTCTGCATACCCTTTAGAATTCTCCCGGAAACCCTGTACAAAACCTACAAATTCACTTGTAATGCATTCATAAATATTCATTTCACACACTTACACAGTCAGGAATAAACCTCTATATATCTAAGTATAAACAAATGATTACAATTAAAACTTCTCTGTCTCTCATAGGCATGGTCTTCAATTATCAGTGGCCTCCTTTGAGCTCTGCCCGTAGGCTTACATTTATGCCAAGAAGTTCGGTTGAACTAATCCTAGTTCGACTCCTAAATCCTCTTAACTGACTCCTAAATCCTTTGCCACTTCTATTTCAATTAATTCCTAAAAGCTCTCTCTCATCACTCAAATCATGAAACTGCTTAAAGAGTCCTAATTGACTTTAGACTCTTTTGTCATTATTGCCCACTCATGTCCTCCTTATTCGAGAGCATTTATAAGATATCTCACACATATAATTAATTCACTTAAAATCCTAATATTACATTAATTTATCACTTAGGAATCCAACTTCCGAAAAATACATGCCCCCTATGTCTACTTAATTACAATGATTTTCTCTTGGGTTGAATGCTCCTGCATCAGACGCCCAAAGTAGAAAATCTTCATGATCTCCTGATCATGTGTCTTCTGATCTTTGTCTTCCTAGATCCCATACTTTTTTTTGTAACTATCCAAATGTCTTGTTCCTTTGCTGTTGCTACACTTCTGTTGTATTTTGCTCCATCTTCTTCTTCTTGTCAATCAGGTTCAAACTCTGATTGATCATGCTTCCTTTTGCTATCATTTTCCTCCATTTGAATTTCTTCATCATCAACTGCCACATTTCTTCAATCTCTGTTTCCAATACATCTTTGGATTGGTTCATGTTCTGCCCTTTACTTCTTCCTCTTTCTCTTTGCTTTAGGTTGTTGTTGCTGTCCACTAGTTCTTCAAACTACTGCTGGTTACTTCCACTGTGTAGTTGTTGGTTCCTTATTGCCGCCCTTACATCTTGACCCTCTTTCATGATTATCTCTTTTTGCACAGAATCATGACTTTCTAGCATTCTCTCCAGCAATTGTACATCTTTGTTCCATGGATTAATTTCTTCCATAGAATCTTCTTCTTTTATCTTTATTTGGCTGCTCATCTGTGCCAAATTTCCTCTAGCATTTGCAACAAAACCTGCACTCACAAAACACTTGTTAAAATAAAAAACATAAGACTTTTGTGCCTTATTTTCTTTTGGCACCAATTAAACTTGTTGCTCTGTTTCTTTCTCCTCTGTCAACAAATCAGTATGTTGATTTTAGTTCTTAAAAGAATTCACGAGATTGTCCACTAGTCACTTCTCCACATCATCTGCTCTAATGATGTCTTCCTACTCTTGTTCATTGTAGTGAACTTCTTCTTCTGCAATTACACTGTCATACTCTAAATTTTTGAGCAAATATCCCAGCAATGTAATTTCTCTGTGACACTTCATAAGTATTTCATCATCACTTATACTCCTAAGTTCTTTCTGCTGCAATAAGTCACTTCTTCTCTCATTTAAGAGACATTCTCCATCCTCTTTTACTTCAGAATTTTTATCTTCTAAAAGATATTTCTCCATACTTCTGATAGCTTCAAAATATTTCTCATTCTCTGTAAAGCACTCCTTTGTTAGTGTTCCTTCTCCCAAGGTTAAATCCTTTGAATAGGGTTCTTCCTTCTTAACATCTTTCAATAGACGTCCTTCTTTCTTACTGACTATCTCAACAGTTTCCATGGCTATTTCCACTGTGCCTATCTTCATAGTGAACTGATGATCCTTTACTATGTTTTCAGCCAACATAGTCTCTTCTTCAAGTTTTCCTTTAATCTCTTGTTGTTTATCTTCCCCAAGAGAAATCCTTGTCTCACCATCTACATTAACATTCTCCTGCATTTTGTTTGCATTCACAGACAAACTATCAGTCTTAAAAACATAAGACCCTGTGGTCCCACTTGATGTTTCAGTGATCATATCTCTTTGCTGTTCTAAATCCTTCATATGATTAAGAAATTCTTTGGTGGTCTCCTCTTCAATCTTCTCAAACCCTTCCCTTAGTTTCTTGATATCTTCCCCCAATTGTATATGAGATATATCTATCTCATCTTCTTCCAGAACAATATTTAGATTCTTCTTGTCTTCTTTCTCCTTTATGACAATATCAACAAATTGTCCTTCTTTACATGTTTCACCTGCAAGCATACACAAATTGTCAAATTTAAAATCACCAGACCTTTTGTCCTCACTTGGAGTTTCAGTCTTCAAGACTTCATTTTCAGTTAGCATCTCCTCATGCTGTGTTGAACTATCCCAATAGTCCATGAGATATTCACTTGATCTTCGTTCTTTATCTTTAGTGTAGTCTTCGCTTTCTCTCAGAATTTCTCCCTGTTCTGGTTCATAAATGGACTCTTCCATTTCCAACTCAAATTCCTTTAGTTTTTCCATCAGCCACTTTACTCGCTTTTGTTGTAGCCTTCTCTGCATCTCATGCCACTCCATTGGCTTCTTCCTTAAGACTCAACCTAGCCTCTGGCTTCCTTCAAGTATCCTCCTTAATGCATTGAGTTGTTCTTTTAACTCTGTTATCACTCATATGTTTTCCCTAGAAGTTATCAAAGAAGGAATAGTCCAAGGTAACCACAAACCTAATATTTTAGACTCAGGTTCTAGCCAACCTCAGTCCAGAGAGGGCTCTCTCTTTATAATTTAACTTTGTTTTGGGAGGATTTCAAGCTAGTTATTAGTGCTCATGATGTTTCGTTTTGATTGGGTGGTGGAATTAAGAGAAAAGATGTGTAAAACAAGTATTCAGGCCATTGGACTATGGAGTCAATCAAAGGATGACTTAACTAGATCAGATCAATCACTAAAGGAAGAGTTCATAGGGTAGACTGGCAAAGCAAAAAAAATCTTCAGGTTCCAATGGATGAGGTAGTCCTAACTAGGGTGAAAGGGAAATGAAGAATCCTTAGACCGGGATCAAGATGAAGAGAAAAAGGAGGTTAGTAGCAAAGGCCAACTAAGAATCCTTTACTATGGACCTAGGGGGGAAAATACAGAAGTAAGGGAGCAGCTAAGAGTTCCCAGACCAAGATAGTTTAGCAGAAAACATAAAGAAAGTAAACAATCAAGACACAATGCATTAAAGCTAATTCTAAAATATCATTCCTTGTTTACCATTCAGATTTCATAGAGACATATGCGAATATTTATAAACATGAAGAGAAAACAGTAATAAAAATGAAGAGATAATACTTATTTGATTTCCATTATGCACAAGAATCCTGCGAAATGTCTTTAACTTTATTTCGTGATCTAGCAAGCCAATCCAATCATGATTACAATAGCTCCTTGGATCAATATAAAATGTCTACATAAATGTATTTTAATCCACCCTAATTAATTCAATTTGTGAAGTATTTATACAAAAATTATTACAAAATATCTCATAACAATATGAGAATTATTCTAAGAATCGAAAATATCTTCAAGCATGAAGATAGAGACAGATGGCGAACTGTCTTCTTGCTATCCCTTTTATGTGACTGTGTTGGCTGTTGTAATTCGGATTTAGCTCTTTCAGTTGCTTGATACTCATGTGCTGGATTCACTTTATGTCTTCTACCTACTGATACTCTTTACCTGATTTACTTTGACACTGCTTTACCTGTTTTACCTAGCAGTCATGTTTTACCATATAGATTTACTGCAATAACTTCATAGTAAATCAGTTAGTTTTGTCCACCATTCACTGTCAGGTAATTTCATCCTTAGCATCTTTCTGTATATCTCGTCAGCTTTTGTATACTTAGCAAAATTTGGCCTGCTAGTGAACAAGTTCTTTACCTCATGCTCTATGAAAAATGGATTTTCCAGACTATCATATACCTTTCCAGTGAGCAAAGATTTTACCCCTGAAGTACTAGCTTGGCTCCTAGTGAGATTGTTTAGTCTTTCAATATAATCATCTTGAGTCATTAGCTTGTCATGTATTACCATAGGACTGGGAAGTCGTTTTTCTCTTAAAATACCATATTTTGTCATAAATATATCAATGTCTGCTTAGATACTCTGGCATCTTTTCTCAAGATTGAGCATAAGGTTCCTCTTAGTGAGAACCTTCTTTATTTCTATGTCTGTTCTTGTTCTGTCTTCGATTTCCAGTGCATCAAGCTGTTACCTTTTTTTGCTATTCAGGAATGTTATCAATTGGTTGGCTTCTTCAAGATTATCTCCCAATTCTTCCATTGTCTTGTGCTTTTTTTCTGTAGCCACTTTTACTAGTTCAATCTATTCAAAAATACCTTGAATAGATGGCCAAACATCATTGATGGAGTCAATGATGTTGGCCCAAAGAATTTCTTTCATGTCTCCAAGTGGTTTTTGTAATGTCAAGTCCTTTTCAAGGACTTTTATTCTCTCTCCCATTCTTTGATTATTTTGAGCTTCTTCTTTCTACTGTATCTGTGCAAGTTTTCAATTAGTTTCCAAACATGACACTTGTTCTCTAAGTTTTTTGAGCTCAGTAGCCTGAATGGTCATCTCCTCCATGGCTTTTACCAATTCAGCTGTCTTTTCTGTTGATGTCCATGTGCTTGTTAATGTACCTGTAACTGACAGAGCAGTAGCTGGTGGAACTGTTGGTGCTAATGAAGTAGCCAAAGTGGAGGGTACCGTTGTAGAAACTATAGGAATTACAGTCTGAGGAGTGGTGGCCAACTTACTCTATTTAGACTGTATCAAATTATCTAGTTTTTTCTCTGTTTCTTTTAATTGTTCATTCATCTTAAGGACTTAATCCATAAGCTCTTCCTCCTTTTGAGTTTCCAATACTTCAATTGTTTGAGGATGATGCAAAAGAGGAATTTTAAGCTGTTTTTTTGGTGCAAAAATGTCATCATTTTTGTCTTTAATAAGCTTTTCTGCAGCTTCACATCTTTGGGATCATGGCCTAGTTCTATGACTAAGTCTTCTAGGGACTTTATTCTAGTATCTTTGGCCTATGAAGAGGCCTTCTCTAATTGGAATTGCATTGATATATTATTCAATGAATTTTGAAGTTGGTGAGTTGCAATTGCCTTACTGGTCAAGGTGGAGTAGACCATTTCCCCAGTCTACTTATGTAATTCTATTTGGTCAATAAGATGTATATCCTTTGCCAATACTTCAAAGTCTGTTTTCAAATAACCTATAATTGAACTGGGCTATTGTGTAGTGGGCTTCATAAAAGTCATCTGCATTTTGCCCTCTTTCACATCAAAGGCTGACATTAGCCTTGTCTGAACAGTAGGAGCCATCTTTAGGTAATGTTCATAAATTTGGGCCTTTAATCTTTCATTTCTGGCCTTTATATATTTATATTTCTCTTTGATGTCTTGGCTCTAGCCAGCAGGAGGCCTGAAGGAGGATACTTCCACGCTCTGTTGCCTTTCTAGCATTTGAGCCTGTGAGGTGGAAGGTTATTGTGTACCTGCTGAAGGAGTGGTATGCTTGCTTTCTACACCTGTAGTTCCTGTTGTTTCTTCAATAAACTCCTATTCTAAAAATGGATTCAACCTTTTCCTTTTGACATAAGTTTGGGAAACAAGTCTGCTAGAAGGAGTGGCCTCCTCTCTATCTCTTTTAGGATTCCTCTCCTCATTTAGAGGAGTCTGTAAAATAAGAGGATTTCTCATGATATGTTCTGGTTGAGTAAGTTCTTCTGAAATCTTTGGCTGTTATGATTCCTCTGGCTACTCTGATGCCTCTAGCTACTCTGATGGTTACTGTTCTCGAGGTCCTTCTTCTGTTTTTTTCCCACTGTGTCCTTGTGATTTTTTTTGAGAATGGGACTCTCCTGGCAACTATACAAATGAATCTTCATTAAGTCTTCTTTATAAATCAATCAATACATTATTGACAACAAATTCTGTGCTATCTCGGTCAATCAAAGTCTTTTCCACCCATTCTAGTTGATTAGCATACTGTTCAATTTTAGGAATTCTATGGTGGATGTAAGGAGATAATTTGTTCTTTTGCCTCCTATTGCAAATGAAGTCTAAAGGGTCATATATCCAGATAAAAATTTGTTCTAGTTTCAGCCTTTGGAGGATTTCCTCTACTACCTTTCTTGCTTCCCTACTCTTACATATGAAGGGACCAAGCTGATATTTTATCCTAAGTTGAGCTTTATTCTTGGCCTTCACAAAGTGCACCTCATCTGAATTGAGAATTTTCCTATAGTACTCCAGAGAAAACAATCTCATAGGGAGGTATCTGGGAAGTTTGTAGGGAGTCAGATCACAACCATATATTCTGATCTCAATGTGGTTTTCATACAAGTACCAATCCCCCACTCTATATTGTTTGGACAACTGTAGGACCCTCCTGATGTCTACACTGATTTTTGGGGGAGGGCTTCCTAGTAACATAGTTGCCTCTGGGCGCACAAATAGATTTATGAAATCAATATAAGAATATTGAGAGTCATATAGGTGGATTAACGAAGTCCATAAGACTACCAACATTAAGCTTTTAGAGTGTGATTGGGAATTCGTCAGTTTGATAATACAAGAAAAGATGACATAAAATTGAGGAATATTTAAACACTTTTTCATTATCCATCCTCATGAATTGTTCATGCATCTTATCAGCAATGAACATAGCATAGTCAAACATGATGGCCAGGGGCTACCCAGGAGAGTAGATAGATATAAAGGCTACAATAATTTCATCAACAAATTCACTTGTGGTTTGGCCTAACACACTGAATATCATTTCTATGATGTCTTGACCAAGATTAGAGAATAGAGTCCACATGTAAGGAGGAGGGTCCTTTGGAGTGTATTACTCTTCCCTAATGAAGGTCTGAAATAACCGAGCATGTTTGATTAAGGTGAGTGCAGGGAATCCGTTCAACAAATCTTCAACAAAAAGAGGAGTTAGGCTTTGGCTTGGTTGTAACTGCAACATTTCATTTATGGACTCAGCAGTGATGATAAACAATACAGAATGGTCAGGGGTCATCACTACTCTCTGACTAGAGCTCTAGTTCATGTGGAAGTAGTGGATATCTATGGGAAGATATGAAGTCTGGGGAACTGGTATTTGGGTAAACCTGATTCCCAAAGTCCTATGTTGTTTGTGTGGTTCAGGTATTGTTCTTTATACCTACAGTATAGTTTCAAAGGGGATTCTTGGACAGAGGTATCTTTAATCTGAAAATATTTATCTGCTAGTGGGAGATGGTCTAAATCCTTGTGAGGAGTAGAAATGGGTAGTACATTCAATGCAATTGGGGCAGACATCCTTGGTTCTTGTGGATTCAAGGATGGGGGCGAAGGGCTTTCAGTGAAAATTGGGAAAAACTGGTCTAATTCAGAGTGTTTGGGGTCACTGGGAAACTTTCTTATTGAATTACTTAGTAATTTGAAGAAATTAAGTCGAAGTTTGTGAATAAAGCAGGGTTTCTTAGCGAATTTGGGTAAATACGTGGTTTTGGATTTAAACGGAGCGATGGTGCTGTGAATTGTTTGCAAGGAGCGCACGTGACTAAAAGGTGGTCTGGAGTTTCAACAGCTTTAGTAGGTTTGCAATTGGACGTGGGTTGATAGTTACACGTACTCTGGTGCTTGCATGGAGGTCTGAGCGGTCTTTTTCGCGATAAAACAAAAAACAATGAGTTTTTTAGTTTTATTCGTAAAGTCAATTATTTGGTGGGTACAGTGGGAAAAGGACATTTGGTGTTAAGCAGGGGGATGTGACATTTTGTTGTTTAGTGGAAGGCGGTAAGTGGGATCGTATCACACTACTTTTAGGCTAAAGTGGTTTTGGGAGGAGGCCGCCCGATGCCATTCATCGGGCGCCACGTAGCAGCGAGGTGAACAGTGAAACCACCCATATCGGGTAGGTAAAGGTCGGCCTTCAGAGGCCACCCGATATGAGCGTCGACCATTGGATCAAAGGGGCTAGATCCCACAGTGATCGGAGCGATGATTTGATATGAGGTTTAATGGAGGGGCTCGGCACGGTTTTAATGCATAGAGGGATTAATTAATGAAGGATTATGGAGGTTTAATAACGTCGGGAGTGATTTCATTGGTGGGGATAGACTATTAATTAATCACTGATTGATTAATTAATTTCTTTTATTGGGCGGTGGGTCATGGTTATTAATTAGTCGTTGATTGACTTAATTAACCCATTAATTAGTTTAATAATAAAGTTTATATTTCAAAGTTCGGGGTGGGATATTAACATATGGGTTTTTAATAAAGTATATAAGAAAGGGGTATTTTTGGGATTTAATAAATATAATTACAATTAGGAGTTAATATGAATGAAAATAGAAAAAATGGATTTGCGCCAGGTATAATGTGTTTGAAATTTATTTACTTTTCACATAGAACATTATAACTTAGGCTAAATGCTCAGTTATGGGTTTATGTGGAAAAAGGGGTTTGCTTGGGGGTGATTACTTTCCCTAGGAAAATGGTGGTTTTACCTTAGGAAAATGGGATTATTTTTAGAAGAAAAATGAATGAATTAAAGGGGGTGAATGTTTGTGAGGGGGCTTTTAGTACTTATGACCTATAAGTTATTGGGCTGAGGGTCCGGTCCCTCCAAAAGTCAGAGAAATGATCTGAGCCCCTTTAATTTAAGTTTTTAGGTACTTTTGACTTTGATTAAGGGAAATTAGTAAAATTAAGGGTGAAAAGAATGGGGAAATTAATCACTTGACTTTGTGTAAATGCTCAATTATCATCCATACTTTAGAAATTTGATGATGAAAGTGAATGATATGATTTTATCTAATCAATCATTACAATTCTGCAACCATTCAACTACTTATCCATCTACTCATCCTACCATTTTTTCTACTCTTTATTAGGGTGCACTTAAGCTAGCAAACCCTTATCCAAATATTTTTCTTTTCTTTTACAATAGAAATCTATCTAAGTCTATCATTATTACATCCAAGGGCTCAGATTAAACAAGTGAGCTCCCTTTATTAACTCTACCTATCTACTCATCTGCCAAGATCAAACAGTTTGGTCAGATTTTATTCTCTATCTATTAACATGAAATTGAAATCATGAAATAGCCAAGTTTAAACATTTTGACTATTCATGGATTGTGGCAAAGGTAACAAGCTGCACATAATCTTTTATTCTACACCAAAAATAAATTATAGTGGCATTTTGACTTGCACACTTTCATGGTATTTCTTCTTTCTTGGGGTTCATTTTTCATCTTTTTTGACCTTTTCTTTGTTCTTTTTGTCCTTTGGTTTTTCTTTTAGGACATACCCTCTCTATATTTTTTAATTTTTTTTTTTGATTTTTTGAATATGGAAAACATTTGCAAAAAGCAAAGGTATGTACATATTACATATTTGACTTCAGCCATTCAAAAATTATGACTCTTATTGGTATATGAACATAACAGTGGCTCCACTTGGGGATGGAATTTCCTGGTGAAATGTCAAGAACTAGTAGATCAATGGCTTTCTAAATTACTATGATTTTACTCTGCAACTTTCCCTTTTACTTTGCCGCGTTATTAATATGTATGACAGTGAAACTTTTGAAGCTTAGGGCATTCTCTTCGGGCTTCAACTCCAAAATTTACCATCCAATCAACACTAAACTTTGTGAAGGATATGATATGTACAAGTGATTAGTGAAATCATTCACTGGGATCTATGTAGTGCTTAAGCACTCTGAAACTTTCCCTTTTACTTTGCTTCTTTATTAATGTTTATGACAATGAAACTTTTGAATCTTAGGGCCTTCTCTTCGGGCTTCAACTTCAAAATTTACCATCCAATAAACACTAAACTTTGTGAAGGATATAATATGTACAAGTGATTAGTGAAATCATTGACTGGGATCTATGTAGTGCTTAAACATTCGACCATTAACTGGTCCTCCTTCTACTTCTGCACCATCCAATTATTTGAGGAAATAAGCATTATTACCCCTGAAAACATAAATGATGTAAGGGCCTTTCCATAAGAAGTCAAACTTTCCATGTTTACCTTTATCCTCCCTTCTTGAGTCCCATTTCAAAACTTTATCTCCTAGATAGAAATCTTCTACTTTGGTCCTCTTGTCAAAAGCTTTCTTGATTATTTCCGGCACAATTTGGGATCTAATGTACACTTCTTCCCTGGTCTATTGCAAGTGGATTTTCTGGTTGATCCTCCTTTGAATATCATTTGGCTCAACCTGTGCTTCTTGGAGAAATTTCATTACTAGTGTTCCCAAGGAAGATGGGAAAACAACCTCCATTCCATAGACTAGTAGGTAAGGACTGGTACCATTGGATTTCTTAGTGGTCAGCCTATCTGCCCACAAGGAATTTACTAGCTTCTTATTCTAGGTTTTCTTGTTATCTTCCAACAATTTTTTAATGATATTCACTAAGCTTTTGTTGGAAGACTTTGCTAGTCCATTTCCTTGGGGATAATAGGCTGTGGAGTGACCCAGGGTTATATGAAATTTGTTACAGAAATCAATCATCCACTTTGATTTAAAAGTTGTTGTGTTGTCTATGATTATTTTGGTGGGGCAACTAAATCTGGACAAAATGTTGGCCTCAAGGAAACCTATTATGACAGTATTAGTAGCTTGTCTTGAGGGTATGGCTTCTATCCATTTTGTAAAATAATTTGTGGCAATCAAGATCCATCTATGCTGGCAGAGGAAGGGGGGTGAATTTCACCAATGAAGTCAAGACCCCACTATTGAAATGGTGTTTTAGTGGATATAAGTTTCAAAGGTAATGGAAATAGTTTTCTTTTTCCTTCAAAAATCTGACATTTGTGGCATGAGGTTACAAATTTCTTCACATCAGAAAACAGAGTGGGCCAGTAAAAACTAGCTCTTAAGATCTTATCAGCCGTGGTCTTCCAGTAAAGATGTCCCCCACAATCACCTGCATGAAACTATTGTAATATTTGTTGAGTCTTGAAAATGTCATTTATTTCCATTACACTTTCACTGTTATGTCTATTATATCACCTCCATTTCACTACTATGTCACCACATTAATCCCTCTTTCATTATTGTTGGGCCACATTTATGTTTTTCCAAACTTTATTAATTCTAAGTTTTTAAAGTGAATTTGTGGTTAAAAATTAGAAAATAATGTGCATATGCTTATACCTAACAAATGGGTTGAGATTGTTGACATGTGTAGGTTGAAAAGAGGCTTCTAGAAGACCCTTATGTGGCACTCTAAGGCCAAATTCGAATTTGAGTGGAAAGAATCATGGGATCATGAGGATATGTGTCACATCTCCTAATTGTATTGTAACTCTAAGAAGACATGTGTCTTATCAGTTCCTATTTTGATTAGGACTCTAGAGGTAGAGGGAGAGATTCATGGACTCTCATTAATGAGATGGATTCTCATTTTTTGTATAAATAGGAGATCTCTCTCCTTCATTTGTTAGTCTTTTAGTCCCTAGTTCTTAAGATTGTAGTTCTTCCTTGATAGCTTTTGAAAGCTTTGGAGAACTTTGTTGTACTTTGTACTTTTGAAGAATTTGAATAAAGCTTTGA
>APFE030885406.1:495196-515185 GCA_000404065.3 Pinus taeda
AGTCACCCAGCCCAGACTGATAAAAAATGAGCTTAAAACCTCAGTCAAAGTCCTGTTTTTTGCATGTTTTACTTGAAGTCTTTGCTGCTTGAAATTGAAAATCATTAATCCTTCTTATAAAATTTCACAATTTGAGAGAGAAAAAAAGAGAAGAAAATAATCTATGGCTATCTTCAATCCTAGCTGGCCTCAGTAGAAAACCTGCATTCCTGTTTGAACTTTGGTCTTAAAACAAACTTGCAATTAAATTTAAAAAAAAAAATCAAAAGTGCAAATTCGACATATCAAATTGCATGGGTTGTTGTAAAGAAAATAAGATGAGGCCAATTGAAAAAAAAAAAAAAACCCTGCAATAGCCTCCTCTAGTTGTTTCCCTGACTCTTATAATCAACAGTAGCAGGTCAATGTTTGTAAAAATTTTCAATACTCATCCATATTCCATCCATTGTTGAAGTATCATCGACATTATTACAACTGCTATTTCTTATCTCAATCATTTCTTCCATTTCTCTGTCTTGCTGGAACATCCCAACTGAGAGCATAATTATATGGAGATGTCTGCCAAATTTATAAGGAAATCAGTAACTTCCCAATGAGATGAGAGCCATACAATCTCAAGATCATAATATAGGTTTGTTTGAAACTACAATTCGTATCTTGGGTGGTCTTCTTAGTGCCTATCATCTTAGTGGTGGAGAAAAGGAAATAGTTAGAGAATGGGGTTCTAAATCTGTGCTTCATGAACCCAAACCTACGGTATACTTAGAAAGAGCTAAGGACCTCGCAGATCACTTATTGTCTACTTTTACATCTAGGCCAACTGTTATTCCATTCTCATATGTTGTTCTTCGTGAAATATCTGCACATCCAGCACCAGATGGGTTAAGTAGCACTAGAATTTTGGTACCTTAGTAAAATTTCTAGTGATCCAAAATATGGCAAAGCAACAATGAAGGTGCTTGAACACTTTAAGACTCTCCCAAAGGTGGAAGGATTAGTGCCAATTTATATCAATCCACAATCTGGTCAAGAGCCATTACATAACAAATGAAATCCAGAAAGCCGAATGCAACAAATTCATAAAATGCAAAACAGAAAAAACAACAACTCAAGAAAAACGTAAAATAAAGAAAAAATATCTAACTTCAAACGCACGATTTTCCCAAACGGAGGCAAATTTGAAGAAGAGAAAACATGGGTTTTTTCATCAGCCGGGTCAATTAGATAACCCAGAAACTGTTTTAAGAAATTCGTGGCAGTCTAGGACAATTTCTCGGTTCTTTGAGGCCTCTTTTTGTATGCTGCGTGAGGAAAAACATTTGTTTTTTTGAACAGTTGCGTCTATATTCCGATTTCTTTGAGAAATCTGCCCAGATTCTATTTTCTTGGCTGCCAGGTCATCCACTGTGTCTCTGAATGCATGAAAAATTATTTCTATTAAATGAACAAGAAATAGTTTGAACTCGACACGCTGTAGTTGAAATACGACTCTCTATCATTAAAACTCGTGAAGTTGTTGCCACCCGTCTGCGCTTGTTCCGCTACTTCTTGTTTGACAATAAGATGATCCAATACGACACTTCTCCAAGCACCCATCCAATAGCTATCCCTATCTTCTTTTCATAAAATGCTCGATGCTTTACTCGGATGGATTTTTGCATAGTTACATGCCTTGCATGATTTGATATGCAATGATAAGTCCTAGGTGTTTAAAAATGGTCTAGAAAGACTCAAGTTAAAGGAAAAATGCTAGCTGATATTATCAAGAACCTGCAACAAGATGGGATTATATACATTTTTTTGTACACATCAGAGCCATATGAAATGGTTCCACTTAGTGGATTTCGTAAATTGGAAAGGTTTCTTATTTCAAATGATTCTGAGAATGGTTCTGCAAATTCGACTTACTGTGATGCTGTTTGTAAATAAAAAACGTCAATATTAGAAGGCTTTCTTGTTGCATATTTTACAGATTCTAGCTTTTCAATGGCATTTCCATATGTGACTTTATGTGGGGATAGTGAGCCTCTCGCAGATTCATTGCTCTCAGGATTTATGGAAAACTGTGACCATGGCTTTAGAAATAATGAAATTGCTTTTGTGGAGCCATGCTTTGTGGAGGGCCCCTTATTAGTTGTTCATTACACCGATTTTTTTTTTTTCATATCTTTGCAGCCTCTTTGCATACTCAGTTACCTTGTTTTCACACAGCCTATGCATATATTCACTTTGTCTTCAAGTACTTTGTACATACAATTGCTTTAGTCATAGTCATCTGCTTCCATATACATTTTCATTCCATTTCGATATCCATCAATGTCTGATTTCTATCCCTGCAGTCACTCCATTTCTCAGACAATAAAGGGAATTCTGAAGAGTAGCCAAAAATAAATAAATAAATAAATACATAAAAAATAAAATTAAATAAATAAAAATTATGGGGCTCATTGGGAGAGCTAAATCAGTTGAACACACTTGGACTTGGACCTTTTTTAGCTAGATAAAAGGGGCAGTTAGGGATATGCGTCTAATGGTTGACTGTTTCAGCCACTTTCCGCAGCTGATTCAACTTTCCGCAAATGGTTCAACTTTCCGTAGCTGTTTTTGTTAAACTCTAGGTTACAGGTGTCATCAAGCAAAACAAGCCACATGGGTAGCTGGGGGAATGTCATTACATGGATGGTGTCCTATTCATTTGATCCAATTCAATGAAAAAGACCCCGGTCAAAAGGAAGTCAAATTGTGTGTTATCACTAAGTCGCCACACTAAGTCACTGCATGTCAAGAAAAAATAATAATTTTGAATCAATGAAATGAATAAGTTATTTGCTCACTTTTCTAAAGGTATTGATTAATTTTGGACTGATGATGAAAGATGAATGGCTAACTTTGTATTCAAGATTTTTAGCTACAGAAACCGTGCACACTCTGCAGCTGAAGTCCAACTCCACAGACTGAAAAAAACCTCACTGTTCAAATCAGCCTAACTTTTTCATACGAAATTAGATTTTGATGATTTAAGTACCATTGGAAAGATCTCAACAAGATCTACACAATGAGAAATCCATCATTAGAGTTTGAAATGGAAAATAATGGAATAAATTGCTGAAAAGAAGCAACGTCAACTTGAGGCACTAATTCCAAATCATGTATAAATTCTTTTGATTTTCCTTTGAGAACTTGTTTCATTAATACAAATTCTTAGTTTTATGTGTAAATATCAAAACTAGAGAGATTGGCCATCTCTCTCCTTTGATAATCTTACATTCCATTGCAGAAGAAGTATTAGTTTTTTTGTAGGTTCTAGGAGGAAGGAAAAATGACTACAAGATAATGGTGTCTCTCTAAGAGACCAATTTGTTTCATAAGAGGATGATCAGCAACAAAGAGAAAATATGTTGATGCAAAGTCAGATCCAAACACTTGAAAAACTTTCATATGTTATTGTCTCCATCACATCCATACCTCATAATAAATCATTCACCTCATTTTCATCCAGATTTTCCATTTACATTCACATACACTTTCCATCTCTTTTTGTCCATTCATAACCCACAAATAAAAGCAAGAGGCTCATTCACATGCTTATTGCCCATTGACATTTCTGCTCTCCATCGCCATCTTCCATTTTCATCTTTCATTTCCTATCATTTTCATTATGCAAATAAGCCCTGCTTCAATGCAAATTATTGAGATGATAGTCCTTTGAGTCTAAGTTCCTTGTAAAAACACCTTGAGGCTTGCATGCCTTAATGGCAAGTCCTCATGCTGACAAACAATGAGAATACATTAATGTCCCTTGTTCATCAGATCTTCTAGGTGACTCGACATCGACAAATTCATTTGTACCTAGCAAGATGTGTTTGGGTATCTTGACTCTCATTGTCATCAATGGTGAGAGTTCTCGTGTTGACTAGTGGCATCCATTAATGGCCACTAGGCCAACAATTTCCTGCTATGTTCGACATCAGATCATTTTTTTCACATAGTAGGAATTGTGCCAATGAGTTTTGAAGACATTAAGACTATTATTTTCAGCATTTTGGAGCAGATTCAATAAGTTTGAGTAGAAGCAATAAAAAGTCATCTTATCTCTTTATCCATGACTCCTCTTGTTCAGCCACTTGAAGAAGAATATGATCAGAATTTTGCAGCCACCACACATACAAATCATCCATTCCAAAGGGTAAGTGAATGTACATCATTTTCTAACTTTTGACCATAGAATTCCATAAAAAGATAGAATGATAATTGTTGGAAAAACATTTCTCTTCCTCATTCCATAGTTGGGGGGGATACATTCATCTTCATATCTTGCCATGTCCATATCATATTCAGGAGCCCACATACTTCCAATATATATTAACTATTACATTGTTATTATGAGCATACAATGACTTTTCAAAAAAGTACTTAAAGGATAAATTGGATACAAACAAAATCATGGTTGTCACACAAGAACCAACCATCATGCAATCAAATAAGGATATACTTTGCAACAATAATCAAAATATCATTATGCAAAGCTCAAAGATCAAAATAGAATGCGACAAAAAAAAATTGGTTGTAACACAAGAACCAACCATGTTGCAATTCAAGTAAAACACTTTGCAAAAATACGAAGTTATCAAATGATATCATGCAAAGTTAAGCCAAAGTTCAAGGATAAAAAAGAGTTAATGTAATATATATTGCATGAGGACATGCAATAGCTTCAGTTGGGGGGTACGTTGAGTCTTGAAAATGTCATTAATTTCCATTACACTTTCACTATTATGTCTATTATATCACCTCCATTTCACTTCCATTTCACTACTATGTCACCACATTCATCCCACTTTCATTATCATTGGGCCACATTTATGTTTTTCCAATATTTATTAATTCTAAGCCTTTTAAGTGAATTTGTGTTTAAAAATTAGAAAATAATGTGCATATGTTTATACCTAACAAGTGGGTTGAGATTGTTGACATGTGTAGGTTGAAAGGAGGCTTCTAGAAGACCCTTATGTGACACTCTAAGGCCAAATTCGAATTTGAGTGGAAAGAATCATGGGATCATGAGGATATGTGTCACATCTCCTAATTGTATTGTAACTCTAAGAAGACATGTGTCTTATCAGTTCCTATTTTGATTAGGACTCTAGAGGTAGAGGGAGAGATTCATGGACTCTCATTAATGAGATGGCTTCTCATCTTTTTGTATAAATAGGAGATCTCTCTCCTTCATTTGTTAGCTTATTAGTCTTAGCTAGCTCGGCTTGGCTTTTAGTCTTTAGTTTGGAGTTTGTAGTTCTTCCTTGATGGCTTTTGAAAGCTTTGGAGAGCTTTGTTGTACTTTGTAATTTTGAAGAATTTGAAAAAAGCTTTGATTTTCTCAACATGGAAGGAGATGTGAAGTAGATGTCATGGAGCATATTAGAATGTAAGGTAGAGTAGATTTCATTTTGTAATTTTGCTTTGATTTCATTATGTCATTTGATTGCTTTTAAGTATGATAGATTAGATTTTTCATTCATGCAATTTTAATTCATGTAAGTGTGTTCAACCGGTTGATTGTAGATTAGTTTTTCTTTACATGTTTTTGTATCAAATAGTGACATGAGATTTGCCTCTCTGCTGACTTTGTTTTTTTTAGCTTTTCAATTTCAGTTATGTTTTGATTTCAGGCTTATTCATTTGCTTTGTTAGTTGGTTTAGATATTAAATTGCTCATATCATTTTCAGTTACCTCTGAAAGTCATAGCGAGACTAATGGTGAGGGATTGAAGTATGAGTGTGTAATTTGATATTAGTTTACCTTTCTGCAAATTAGATATCAGATTGCTCATGTCATTTTTAGTTACCTCCGAAATCCATAGTTAGACTAATGGCGAGGGATTGAAGTATGAGTGTGTAATTTGATATTAATTTACCTTTCTGCAAATTAGATATTAAATTTCTCATGTCATTTTTCAGTTACCTCTAAAAGCCATAGCGAGACTAATGGCGAGGGATTGAAGTATGAGTGTGTAATTTGATATTAGTTTACCTTTCTGCAAATTAGATATTAAATTGCTCATGTCATTTTCAGTTACCTATGAAAGCCATAGCGAGACTAATAGCGAGGGATTGAAGTATGAGTGTGTAATTTGATATTAGTTTACCTTTCTACAAATTAGATATCATATTTCTCAAGTTGTTTATGATTACCTTCGAAATCCATAGAGGGACTAACTGGTGAGGGGTCAGAATATGAATTGATGTGATTTGATTTTAGCTTTACTTTACTTGCAATTTTTGGATTTCTTTGAGCATAGTAGCTTAGTTCATTTCTTTTGTATTTAGACAAATAGCAGAGACAATGATTTCATGATCAATATTTCATCTTTTGTTTGATTGAAGTAGTTGCATATTTACACTTTTGTTTAACTACTAATTCCATCAATAACATGCTTTGAGATCTCTTGAAGTGCTAAGTTTTGGAAGTTACCATTAGGAACATAAACCTTGTCTTGAAATCTCTACCCATACTTGATCTTTAAAAGTATTCTTAAGACCTTAGAATAGAATTTCCATTTGCATTAGACACTTTTTGAAACCAACAAAAACAAAACCCCAAAACAAAATAAAATCTATAAAACAACGAAGTAAGAAAAAGGTTAACTAAGCACATATGGTGCACCACACTTCATCAGTTTACGATACCCAGATTGATAATTTATGTAGAGCAATTTAAGATGTTAAATTGACTAAACAATATTTTGTCAGATTATTCCTTTAACAAAAAATTAAGAAGGATGCATTCATGATTTTTCCAAAATAAAGCATTGGCAATTATGCAAAACTTCAAAGATTTCATTTTTAAGAACCTACTTTTAGTTATGGAAAACTCAGGAGGAGTTTGAAGATTTTGTAGAATGTATATAATGTCAGCATACCATAGTGAGTCTGTAAAGGCCTCATTGATTTGTGGAGTCGCCATCTCCACTTCGTTATCCAATTCCGCAATGAAATTTATGTCTAGGGCCTGACAGTTTGATTCAGCCATGAGCTTGGCTAAACCTTTGTCTTTGATCAATTTTGTAGGCTTATTTTCTAAATCATACTGTAATATGGTAGCTATCCGCTTCCTTCTCTTTCCATATAGTCCATCCTGTATTAGAATGTCTTTGACTACAACATTGGGAACATAAGCTAATATATGAGAGTATAAGATATAAACTCTGAAATCTTTAATAGCTTTAACTAGAGAAAACGCTCGCTTTTCCATTATATTATACTTTAAAGGTGCATCTCTCAAGGATTTACTAAAGAAGGCTATTGGTTGTTCAAAACTCTGATCATTCTTCTACAGTAGGACTGTAGTAATTGTATGTTCTGAGGTGAAAGAAAAAATAATGAAATCCATATCAAACATTGCACTGATGAGGACTGGTGTTTGTGTTAAGGCTAGCTTTATATCTTGAAATGACCTTTTAGCCTCTAGAGTCCATCTAATAGTCGAATCTTTATTTAACATGTTGTTTAGTAATATAATTAGTTTAGCTAAGTTAGAGATAAACCTTCTCAAAAAGTTTATTTTACCTAAAAATGCTTGTAGTTCTCTGATGTTCCTAGGATGTGGTATCTACAAAATGGCTTCAATTTTTGTTGGGTCAATTTGGGTACCATCTTTGGAGATTATGCGGCCTAGTAATTTTCCCTCTTCCAACCCAAATAAATATTTTTTAGGATTCATAGAAATTCCATACTTCCTACACTTAGTGAAAACCTGCCCGAGATGATCCAAATGTTGCTGATATGATTTAGAGAACACTGTCATATCATCTAGGTATATTACCAGGAAGTCATGGATTTCCTTAGAAAAGGCTATCTCCATTTCTCTTTGAAAAGTGGCCACTGCATTTTTTAACCCAAAATGCATTTTCACATACATGAACGTGTGCCATGGAGTGGTGAATGCATTTTTTGCCTGATCATCTGGGTGGACTAGGATCTGGTTATAACCGGAAAACCCATGTAGCAATGGGATTCTCGTTGAACCTACTACTCTCTGCAATATGTGATCTAGTTTAGGAAGAGGGTAGTTATCCTTGAGTGAAACTTTATTTAAATTCCTAAGGTCAACACATAGTCTAATTTTTCTAGTTTTCTTTCTTGTAGGTACCAAATTAGAAACCTAATCTGAGAATCTAATTGGTGCAATAATCTTAGCTTCATACATTCTTTTGATCTCCTTTTCGATAGAAGGTAATAGAACATGGTTAATCCTTCTAAGTTTCTATCTAAAAGGCTTATGGTTTTCTTTTAAGTGAATGGTGTGTTTTATTATGTTGGTATCATAGGACTTAAGGTCCTCACAATTCTAGGCAAAAACATCTTGGAATTCCTTTAGCAGTTCTATGTATTTCACTTTTTCATTGGGAGGTAAAGACTTCAAAAGTTTTATCATTTTGGGATCTTCTTCAAAGCCTAGGCTACATTCCTCAATGTCTGATTTCAAGGGTTCCATTTTAGGATTTTTAGGAACATCATTTGAATCAAATAAATCCTCCAAAGGAGTCAATCCTTTGGGCAAAAAATTGTCTTTAAGATTGATGACTTCAGATTCTTCATCGATTGCTTCATCAATTTCCATTTGTTTTAGGTTTCAAATATATGATTTTGTAAACTTTGTGGGATGGAAATTATCTATCTTTTCATCTTCTACTTTGTTAATTTCCACTTCATCAGTGTAATCAAAATCTAATGTTATGTCCGTGTCTATGTTGCTATTTACAAATTCATCATCTAAAGTTAAAAAAATGTTGATTTGTTGATCATTATTGAACACTTGCCATTTATTTAAGTTGTCAGGAATAGTAAGTCTATGCCTAACTTTAGCAGTGTACTGATGGTTCGGCTGAAATGGAAACTTGCAAGTATAGCAAACATTGCTAAACTGTGAGCTTGCATATTGTGTTTTCTTGGAATAACAACAAGCTTGGTTTCTAAAAAAGTATTTAGTATTTCTACAACTATTCCTCTATAAAATCCTAACCTAGGATCCCTAGTCATATAAACAGTGTTAATTTGTTTTATTACCGACTCAAGATCTCCCATAATAGAGACTCTTATGGCTCCTAACCTTTTGACCAATTTCAGACCTAACAGAAGTGCTTCATATTCGGCCATGTTGTTTGTACATTTAAAGTTCAATCTGTAGGCATGACCCTCTGAATGATCATTTTCTAAGTTATAAATCCATACTCCTACTCCTGCACCTAGTTTGTTTATTGACCCATCAAATTCAAGATGCCATAGGATTTCATGTTCATAATTCTTACTGTCTAGGGAATAAAATCTTCTTTGATTAAAGTATCTAGGTCATCTTTATTATTTGAAATTTCATGAATTTGGACACTTTGATTTTCTTCTGTTATTGTAAATTCTTTTGGTTATTTTATAATGATGTCTAAGATATTTTCTTGGTTAGATTCAACATTATAAAGAATGAAAGAATTGATGTGAGAATGCATTGAATATATAGGAAAGTTTTGAGGCCTCTCCTCTGTACTCACCACATACTTCATTAGAGTCTCCCTATATAGTTTCTTAGGATGTCCAAAGACTGATATGGTAGCATACGACATGTCAAGTTGCAGAGATCCTTGGAGTTTGGCACCCCAAGATCTAGACAACAACATACCATACTGAGGTGGTATATCAACAACAACTATGTCCATAAGAATGGTCTCAGCAGGGTATCACACTAGGGAAACACACAAGTCTTTTATAAGTCCTAGGCACTTAACATGGCTTGAATTAAAGGAAAACAAGTCTTTGTAGGGTCTAGTGATATCCAGGTTTAGCTTCCCCATAACAGATTTAGGCATAAGTTTGTGTGAAGCCCCAGAGTCCAGCATGGCATTATGTAGGATTTTATCGTGGATGTTAAGGGTAATGTAGAAGGGCAGTATCCCTCCGACTGGTTTTCCATTAACATTAGGTCCAAAAATTAACTCAGGTTGATCATCAAATAGGTTAACATAGTCTTCATTTTCAACGAAGTTTAAAGATTTGCTTATTTGAAATCTGTAAGTTTCATGTTAAACCAGTTCTGTTAAAGGAATTGAGATTTTAAGTTTGGACACCTCTTCTCCCAAATTGAAAGGCAGAGGGGATTTGTCTGTTTGAACATTTGAAATCTTAGCAACAGGGTTTTGAGTAGTTTGTTCTTCTTTTTCTTTGTTAGGAGTCTTTTTAATTGGATTTTCTAATACAATTTCTGGAGGTTGTTCCACTGTTTCCTTGAGGGGAATTGAAGTGGAAGGTTGCTCATTAGAAGGTTGGTCGTTGGTTACATCTTCAACGATGGGACTAGGAGGATTTTGACTTGGTCTAGGAAGGATTTGCAGAGTTTTTGTAACTGGGGGATTCTGATTTGGATCTTTTACTTTCTTAGGCTGATTAGGTATCACTTTCTTGTTTTGATCCGGAACACCAATGTTCTTTTTTCTCCTCAAATTCTACTATTTATGTACTTCAAAGATAGCAGAGTCATACCCTTTCTTGTAGTCAAAAGATTCTCTAGTTTGAGTCTATAAATATTGAAGCATATATAATTCCTAATCATCCTGAGTCAGAAAAATAGTTTCTTCTTCATCTAACTCCATTAAGTTGATTTGGGTGTCTAGCTCAGGGTCTTCTTGATGGGAAATTTCAGCATAATTCTCTTGGAAAGGAGGTATAATGTTTTGATCAGGCCCATTTTTACCAGTGTTTTGGTTTTGGTTGTTCCTAAAGTTTGGATTCCTTAATGGAAGTGCCTGGTGGTTATCCAAGTGAGGTTTCCTTTCTATGATTTCTATACTGTCCATCAACTTTTTCATTCCTTTAGCTAAAGCATCCATTTTCTGATCAAAGGGTGAAGTTTCATCTTTCAGGGGTGTTCTCCTTTTGTTTCCAACCCTAGCTTTTTTGGATAGCAGATTAGATTCTACACTAATTGCTACATTTTGCATATCTTCTAGTGTAGGGGGATTCCTTTCTCTAAGTTGAAAATCCATATCAGTGCCAAATCCATCTGGAAACTTTATCACTGCTAAACTAGGTGGAGGCCAAAAGATCAAGTGGTATTGCATTATATACATTGTTGAATCTAGTACAGTAGTCTTGAACAATTTCGTTTGATCCCCTCTTAAGGTTTTCATATTCAGAAAGAATTTGAAGAGGGTTCTTCTTTTTCATCCACCTATTTAAAAATTGCTGGTAAAAAACATCTAAACAATCTATACTATTAAGAGCCAAATATCTAAACCAAGCTCTCACATCTCCAGTTAGAGTTTGGGAAAAAATTCTCATTTGGACATCTCCTATGCCAATTTCATGTAGTTCAAAATAATTTGTCATTTTCTTTTTGTGTTGTTGTGCAACGTAAGTTCCAGTGCCATCAAATAAGGTAATTTTACCTTGATAATCTGTTGGTAAGACACCTTTAGGAGCATGCATCACAAGAGGGGAATATCTAAATTCCATTGCTCTAAGTTAGACAAGATTGAGAACATGAGTTGGGGTAACAGGGGGAGTTGGGGTAACATGGGTAATGGGTATTTGAACGGTAGTGATAGGCTGATGGGGGAGTGAAGGTATGAATGGAGATAAGGGATGATCTTCAGAAGTGTGGGGAAATGATGGTGAGCTAAAAGAAGTTGAAGCAGATTCAGAAAGTTCAAGGATTCTATCAATAGTAAGGGATGACTCAGGGGAATTCAGAAGGTACTGATCAATTGACAAGTTTTCTCTTTGGACTTCAAGTTCAGCTGTGAATTATGGATCTAGAACTCTGTCCTCAAGTTCACTCTCAAACTTGGTTCTAAATAGGGAATTATCAAAATACTCATCAAAAGGGAGGTCTTCTATGAATAACCACTCAATAGGGCAAGAATTGGATCTAAATAAAGGTCTTGGGCTTGCTGAACTTTCTTGTCTTCTAATATTCTCGGAATAAGGTTGGGATTGTCAAATACAGGGCGAGGATTTTGATCAGAGTTGGCCGTGGTATAGTGAGTTCTCCTTGAAGCCAGATTTCGAGTTTTTTCTAATTATTTTCCTTTTTTTTATGAATTTTTGAAATAACTTCTAATAAACCCTTTAAGAGGCTTAAAAATAAAAATTTGAATTTCTCAAAGGTTTATTAAGACTGGGGGTTTGAGTCCCCATTATGGTTGCCACTATGTTATCACTTAGATGTTTTCCCTAGAACTTATCAAAGAATGAATAGTCCGAGATAACCACAAACCTAATCTTTCAAACTTAGGTTCTAACCAACCTCAGTCCAGAGAGGGCTTTTTTTTTATAATTTAACTTTGTTTTGGGAGGATTTCAGGCTAGTTATTAGTGCTCATGATGTTTCATTTTGATTGGGTGGTGGAATTAAGAAAAAAAATGGGTAGAACAAGTATTTAGGCCATTGGGCTATGGATTCAATCAAAGGATGGCTTAAATGAATTAGATCAATCACTAAAGGAAGAGTTCACAGGGCAGGCTAGCAAGGAAAAAGGTAAATCTTCAGGTTCCAATAGATGAGGTAGTCCTAACCAGGGTGAAAGGGCAATGAAGAATCCTTAGACCGGGATCAAGATGAAGAGCAGAAGGAGATCAGTAGCAAAGGGCAACTAAGAATCATTTACTATGGACCTAGGGGGGAAACTATGGACGTAAGGGAGAAATTAAGAATTCCCAGACCAAGATAGTTTAGCAGAAAACATAAAGAATGTAAAAAATCAAGACAGAGAGCATTAAAACCAATTTTGAAATATCATTCCTTATTTATCATTCAGATTTCATAGAGACATATGTGAATATTTATAAACATGAAGAGAAAACAATAATAAACATGAAGAGATAATACTTATTTGATTTCCACTCTACACAAGAATCCTATGAAATATCTTTAACTTTATTTCATGATCCAGCAAGCCAATCCAATCCTAATTACAATGGCTCCTTGGCTCAATATAAAATGTCTACAGAAATATATTTTAATCCACCCTACTTACTTCAATTTGTGAAGTATTCATACAATTTTTTTTACAAAATATCGCATAACAATATGAGGATTATTCTAGGAATCGAAAATATCTTCAAGCATGAAGATAGAGATAGATGGAGAACTGTCTTCTTGCTGTCCATTTTATTGTGACTGTGTTGGCTGTTGTAATTTAGATTTAGCTCTTTTATTTGCTTGATACTTATGTGTTGGATTCACTTTATGTCTTCTACCTACTGATACTATTTACCTGCTTTATTTTGACATTGCTTTACCTGTTTTACCTAGCAGCCATGTTTTACCATATAGATTTACTATAGTAACTTCAAAGTAAATCAGTTAGTTTTGTCCACCATTCACTATCAGGTAATTTCATCCTTAGCATCTTTCTGTATATCTCGTCAGCTTCTGTATACTTAGCAAAATTTGGCCTACTGGTGAACAAGTTCTTTACCTCATGCTCTATGAAAAATAGATTTTCCAGACTATCATATAATACCTTTCTAGTGGGAAAAGATTTTACCCCTGAAGTACTAGCTTGGCTCCTAGAGAGCTTGTTTAGTCTTTCAATATAATCATCTTGAGTCATTAACTTGTCATGTATTACCTTAGGACTGGGAAGTCCTTTTTCTCTTAAAATACCATGCTTTGTCATAAATATATCAATGTTTGCTTGGATACTCTGGCATTTTTTCTTAAGATTGAGCATAAGGTTCCTCTTAGTGAGAACCTTCTTTATTTCTATGATTGTTCTTGTTATGTCTTCGATTTCCAGTTCATCAAGCTGGTACCTATTTCTGCTGTTCAAGAATGTTATCAGTTGGTTGGCTTCTTTAGGCTTATCTCCCAATTCTTCCATTGTCTTGTGGATTTCTTCTGTAGCCACTTTTACTAGTTCAGTCTGTTCAAAAATAACTTGAATAGATGGCCAAACATCATTGATGGAGTCAATGATGTTGGCCCAAATAATTTCCTTCATGTCTCCAAGTGGTTGTTGCAATATGAGGTCCTTTTCAAGGACTTTTATTCTCTCTCCCATTCTTTGATTCTTTTGGGCTTCTTCTTTATGCTGTATCTATGCAAGTTTGCAATTAGTTTCCAAACTTGACACTTGTTCTCTAAGTTTTTGAGTTCAGTATCCTGGATGGCCATCTCCTCCATGGCTTTTACCAATTCAACCGTCTTTTCTGTTGAGGTCCCTATACTTGTTGATGTACCTGTAACTGGCATAACAGTAGTTGGTGGAACTGTTGTTGCTAATGAAGCAGCCAATGTGGAGGGTGCTGCTATAGAAACTGTAGGAATTACAGTCCGAGGAGTGGTGGCCAACTCACTCTATTTAGATTGTATCAAATTATCTAATTATATCTCTATTTCTTTTAATTATTCATTCAGCTTAAGGACTAGATCCATAAGCTCTTCCTCTTTTTAAGTTTCCAATACTTCAGCTATCTGAGGATGATGCAAAATAGGAATTTTAAGTTGCTTTTTTAGTGCAGCTATGTCATCATTTTTCTTCTTAATAAGCTTTTCTACATCTTTCTTCATCTTTGGGATCATGGCCCAGTTCTATGATTAAGTCCTATAGGGACTTTATTTTGGTATCTTTGGCCCGTGAAGAGGCCTTCTCTAACTAGAATTGCGCTGATATATTATTCAACGAATTTTGAAGTTGGTGAGCTACAATTGCCTTACTGGTCAAGGTGGAGTAGACCATTTCTCCAGACTGCTTATGTAATTCTATTTGGTCAATAGGATGGATATCCTTTGCTAATACTTCAAAGTCTGTTTTCAAATAATCTGCAATTGACCTAGGCTGCTGTGTAGTGGGCTTCATAAAAGTCATCTGCATTTTTCCCTCTTTCCCATCAAAGGCTAATATTAGCCTTGTCTAATTAGTAGGAGCCATCTTTAGGTAATGTGCTTAACTTTGGGCCTTTAATATTTCATTCTTGGCCTTTATTTCTTTATATTTCTCTTTGATGTCTTGGCTCTGGCCAGTAGGAGCCCTGAAGGAGGATACTTCCATGCTCTTTTTCCTTTCTAGCATTTGAGCCTGTGAGGTGGAAGGTTCTTGTGTACCTCCTGAAGGAGTGGTATCCCTGCTTTGTGCACCTATAGTTCCTGCTGTTTCTTTAGTGAACCCCTGTTCTGAAAATGGATTCAACCTTTGTCTTTTGACATAAGTTTGGGCAATGAGTATGCTAGAAGGAGTGGCCTCCTCTCTATCTCTTTTAGGATTGCTCTTCTCATTTAGAGGAGTCTACAAAATAGGAGGATTGCTCATGATATGTTCTGGTTGAGCAAGTTCTTTTGAAATCTCTGGCTATTCTGATTCCTTTGGTTTCTCTGATGCCTCTAATTGCTCTAATGGTTGCTGCTCTTGAGGTCCTTCTTCTGTTGTTTTCCCACTGTGTCCCTGTGATTCTCTTTGAGATTGGGACTCTCCTAGCACATGTACAAATGAATCTCCATCAATTCTTCTTTCTAAATAAATCAATACATTATCGACAACAAATTCTGTGCTCTCTCGATCAATCAAAGTGTTTTCCACCCATTCTAGTTGATTAGCATACTGTTCAATTTCAGGAATTCTGTGGTGGATGTAAGGAGATAATTTGTTCTTTTGTCTCCTATTGCAAATGAAGTCTAAAGGGTCATATCTCCAATTAAAACTTTTTTTAGTTTCAGACTTTGGAGGATTTCCTCTGCTACCTTTCCTACTTCCCTACTGTTACATATGAAGGAACCAAGCTGATTTTTTATCCGAATTTGAGCTTTCGTTTTGGCCTTCACAAAATTCACCTCATCTGAATTGATCATTTTCCTGTAGTACTCTAGAGAAAACAATCTCATAGGGAGGTATCTGGGCAGTTTGTAGAGAGCGAGCTCACATCCATATATTCTGATCTCAGTGTGGTTTTGGTACAAGTACCAATCCCCCACTCTATATTGTTTGGACAACTGTAAGACCCTCCTGATGTCTGCACTGATTCTAGGGGGAGGGCTTCCTAGTAACATAGTTTCCACTGGGTGCACAAAGAGATCTATGAAATTAGTATAAGAATATTGAGAGTCATATAGGTCGATTAATGAAGTCTAGAAGACTACCGATCTAGGGTTGCCTTTGGTATCAAGCTTTTGGAGTGTGATTGGGAATTCGTCAGCTTGATCATACAAGAAAAGATGATATAAAATTGAGGAATATTTAAACACTCTTTCATTATCCATCCTCATGAAGTGATCATGCATCTTATCAACAATGAACTTAGCATAGTCAAACATGATCGCTGGGCGCTGCCTAGGAGAGTAGATAGACATAAAGGCTACAATAATTTCATCAACAAATTCACTTGTGGTTTGGCCTAACACATTGGATATCATTTCTATGATGTCTCGGACAAGATCAAAGAATATAGTCCACATGTAAGGAGGAGGGTCCTTTGGAGTGTATTGCTCTTCCCTAATGAAGGTATGAAATAAATGAGCAAGTTTGATTAAGGTGAGTGTAGGGAATCTGTTCAGCAAATCTCCAACAGAAAGAGGAGTTAGGCTTTGGCTTGGTTGTAACTGCAACATTTCATTTATGGACTCAGCAATGATGGTAAACAATACAGAATGGTCAGGGTTCATCACTGCTCTCTGACTAGGGCTATAGTTCATATGGAAGTAGTGGATAATCTCTGGGAAGATATGAACTATGGGGAACTAGTATTTGGGTAAACCTAATTCCCAAAGTCCTATGTAGTCTGCATGGTTTAGGTACTAGTCTTTGTACTCGTAGCAAAGTTTCAAAGGGGATTCTTGAACAGAAGTATCTTTAATCTGAAAAGCTTTATCTGCTAGTGGGAGATTGTCTAAATTGTGCCCCTATGGATGGGGCTGGCGGTTTTTCACTGTTGGTTGGGTTGGTGGAAGCGAATGTAATGGGAAATTTGGAATATGCACTTGTGTCGGCGGAGTTATACTTCTTCAATAGTTGTTCGTCCGGTTGGACGAAGCGAAGCTGGCTCGACCAAAGGGCCCTATATTATTTAGGGGTCGCTCATCCATCATATGCCTCCCACCCAATAAGAATCAAGGAAGCAGGAATGAGGAGTAGAAATGGGTAGGATATTCAATGCAATTAGGGCAGACATCCTTAGTTCTTATGGATTCAAGGACAAGGGTGAAGGGGTTTCAGTAAAAATTGGGAAAAAATGGTCTAATTTAGAGTATTTGGGGTCACTGGGAAACTTGCTTATTGAATTACTTAGCAATTTGAAGCAATTGAGTCCAGGTTTGGGAATAAAACAGGGTTTCTTAGTGAATTTGGGTAAATACCTAGTTTCAGCTTTAAATAGAGTGATGGTGACTGTGCACTGTTCGCAGGAAGTGCACACGACTGAAAGGTGGTATGGAGTTTTAGCAGCTTCAGCAGGTTGGCAGTTGGACATGGGTTGATGGTTGCACGTACTCTGGTGCTTTCATGGAGGTCTGAGTGGCCTTTTTCGCGATAAAACAAAAAAAAATTAGTTTTTTAGTTTTATTCGTAAAGTCAATTATTTAGCGGGTACATTGGGAAAAGGACATTTGGCGTTAAGTGGGGGGATGTAACATTTTGTTGTTTAGCGGAAGGAGGTAAGTGGGATCGTATCACACTACTTTTGGGCTAAAGTGGTTATGGGGGGAGGCTGCCCGATGCCATTCATCAGGTGCCACATATCAGTAGGGTGAACAGTGAAACCACCCATATCGAGCGGGTAAAGGTTGGCCTTTGGAGGCCGCCCGATATGAGCGTCAACCGTTGCATCAAAAGGGGTCAGATCGCACGGTGATTTTAGTGATGATTTGATATGAGGTTTAATGGAGGGGCCTGGTGGGGTTTTAATGTGCAGAGGGATTAATTAATGAAGGATTATGGAGGTTTAATGATGTCGGGAGTGATTTCATTTGTGGGGATAGATTATTATTTAATCACTGATTGATCAATTAATTTCTTTTATTCGGTGGTGGGTCATGGTTATTAATTAGTCATTGATCGACTTAATTAACCCATTAATCAATTTATTAATAAAGTTTATATTTCAAACTTCGGGGCAGGATATTAACATATGGGTTTTTAATAAAGTATACAGGAAATGGGTATTTTTGGGATTTAATAAATATAATTACAATTAGGAGTTAATATGAATGAAAATGGAAAAAATGGATTTGTGCCAAGTATAATGTGTTTGAAACTTATTTACTTTTCACATAGAACATTATAACTTAGGCTAAATGCGCATTTGTGGGTTTTTGTGGAAAAAGGGTTTTGCTTGGGGGTGATTACTTTCCCTAGGCAAATGGTGGTTTTACCTTAGGAAAAGGGATTTTTTTAGGGGGAAAATGAATGAATTAAAGGGGGTGAATGTTTGTGAGGGGGATTTTAGTACTTAGGACCTATAAGCTATTGGGTCAAGGGTCAGGTCCCTCTAGAAGTCAGAGAAATGCTCTAAGCCCCTTTAACTTAAGATTTTAGGTACTTTTGACTTTGCTTAAGGGAAATTAGTAAAATTAAGGGTGAAAAGAATGGCGAAATTTGTTAGGTCCCTATAATACTAGTGATTACCCCATTACTATTGTAGTTGTATCCCTTATTAATATTGTTGTGCCCCTATTGTCCCCATATTGTTATTAATGTCCCCAATAGAAGCCCTCAATTGTTTTTTTTGGGCTTATATTATTATTGTTATTCAGAAAGATTATATTGTGACTCCTTAGACTCCTATATATAGAAAGGAGGTTTTTTCATTTGTATCATCCAAGAATTGTTCATTTATGTAATGTCAAGGAGGTTTCCCCCTCGAAGAGGCTGAATTCTAAGGCGTTCAACTATCTTTTCTATCTTTTTGTGAGCTGGTTTCATAACATTTGGTATTAGAGCCAGGTTCTAGGGTTTCACTACTCCAAACAGGTCATCGTGGAATTCTCGCTATAACTTTTGTTCTGTGACGTTTTAGAAGCGAAAAAAAACCCATTTGATATGAAATCACACTGAACCTTGGATCCGAATTTCAAAGCTTTTTGCGGTACATTTGTAGATATATGATCTAAGGAAGTTGTTCTTATTGCAGACTCCTGAATTACATTCCAAACAGGTGACCTGGGGAAAATCATCATAACTTTCTCTCTGAGAATTGGATTGAAAGTTTGTAAGAAGGTATAGAAAGAGGACAGACTGTAGTTTCTTGTATATATTTTTCAGAGCCAAAAGTTGAAACAGGGACATGTGGCATGTCGTACAAATTCACTCTAGTGAATTAGTCTATAATCAGGTCACTGTGGGAGATTTGGCATAACTCTTCATTGGAGATTCCAATTGGGGTAAGACTGGTGGCATTGGAAAGAGGACACGAAGGGCTACCATAGGTCACAATTTAAGAACTAGATGATCTGAAATTACAGAGATACATCAGAGGCAATATCGAGCTCCTACAAAGTGAAAAAAGGTGTGTAGATTTTTTAAATTTTTGCTTAAGCTTGGTTTGAAAAATTATTTTGAAGGAATTCAAAGGGCATAGTGAAGCATTATTATCAGTAATTGATGCCCTAAAGAAATAAAATGGAAACACCTAGTAGGCGACCTGAAAGCTCTAGCATGACTCATGAAGAAGAGGAAGAAATGCAAGATGGATTGTTTAAAGAAAGGTGTAGAAGCTAAGATGAATGACGTGGAAGCTAATATGAATGACATGGAAGCTAAGATGGATGATTTGAAGATAGATTTGAAGACAGACATGGAAGAATTGAAGATAAATATGAATATGTTGCTACAAGAAAGGGTCACTAAGGGTGAAAGGGTAGTAAAAGAACCTCATGATGAGAAAAAAAGAAATTTTAATCATGATTCCATAGACTCTAATGTTGGATCGAAGACCCGCCATATTCCAAAAATCGATATGAGGAAGTTTGATGGCAAGGATCCCGCAACATGGATATTATAGATGGAGCAATTT
>APFE030885412.1:0-35996 GCA_000404065.3 Pinus taeda
GGTTTTTCAATCGGGGTCAAGGAGCAAATAAGGATTCATCAAACCAGATAATTAAGGGAATGAAAGAGGTCAATCGAAACTAGGGAGAAATGAAGAATTCCCTACTCTGGATATCAGAAGAAAACATCAAAATGAATAATTGTTCAAGAGAGAGTGTACTTAAACAAATTTTGAAGTAACATTCCAGTTATTTCATTCAAATTAGAAAACATGTATTTATGTGAAATACTTAAGAAAATAAAAATTTAACAAGTGAAAGATACTTCACTGAAGTGGCTCAACACTTTAATCCTGTAATGCAATGCCTTTATTACTCAGTCTAGTCTGCTGACTTGAAAATGTTACAATAAACCCTCAGGTTTTAGATCAATGTAACTATAGAAATGTGTATTAATCCACCTAATACTTCAAATTATGAAGTATTTATACAAAAAACTTATTACAAAATATCCTAAACTATTTTAGGAATTATTCAAGGAAAAAGAAATATCTTCATGCAAGAAGATAGAGACAGATATGTAACTGATGCAAGTTGTCCCTCTTTTATCGTTTTTTGTTTTGATCTTTTGTTGTTTTCTCTCTTTAGTTGTTGATCTACATTGGTTGTCCCTTTACTCTGCCTTTTACCTGATACTCTTTGACTTAGCTGATATGTTAGTCTTTGTTGTTTTACCTTGGTTTCCCTTGACTCCTTTGTTTTACCTTTCATCTTCATAGTAAATAATTCAACTCTTCCCAAGACTCTACATCTAGTAATTTAATATTTACCATTCTTCTATAGCTTTCATCTGTTTCATTGTATTTTGCAAAAGTAGTCTTGTTTATGAAGAGATTTTTTACCTCATTCTAGAGGTAAAAGAGGTTCTCAAAAGTCTGATAAAGCACTTTTCCTGTAGGAATCCCCTTCATGGAGGAATTGTTGGCTTTCTCCTTTTCCACTTCTTTGATTCTCTTATCATAGTCTTCATGTGGCATCAACCTGTCATTAATCACTAGTGGATTAGGTAGACCTTCTTGCCTCAAAGCATCAAATTTGACCATGAACCTGGTTATTGCTAGCTCCATTGTTTGGCACTTCTCCTCAAGCTGTATCATCAGGTTCCTATTGGTGATTACCTTCTTTACCTCTAGTATGGTCTCAATTCTGTCAGTTATTCCAAGCTCCTGCAATTCATACTTGTTCTTTGAGTTAAGGAACTGGATTATTCTTGAGGCTTCTTTTGGCTTATTCCCAAGTTCGGCTCTAACCCTTTGAATTGCCTCACCATTCTCTTTGACCAAATCATTCTGCTCAAATATCACCTGTATAGAAGGCCAAATATCATTGACTGAGTCAATGATATCGGCCCATAAAAGTTGTTTTTCTTGGGCTAGTGGCTCTTTCACTGTTAATTATTTCTCTAACTTTTGTATCCTTTTATTCAATCTGTTTAACTTTTGAGATTCATTCTTATGCATGATTAGAGCTAGTTTCTTTTCATCCTCTAGACTTTTTATTTGTTCTTTAAGTCTATTTATTTCATTTGTCTGGATGGACATATCATCCATGGCTTTGATCAGTTTACTCGCTTCATCACTAGGATGAGATGTTGTTGTTGTTGAACTTGTTGCTGATGCAGTTCGAATTGTTGTAGCTATAGGAGCTGATGTGACTAATTAACCTGCCAAAGTAGAAGGAACTGATGTAATAACTGTAGCAATAGAAATGAGAGTAGCTGCTTCCATGCTGACCTACTTCTCTTGCACTAACTTATCCTTTTCATTCTCCATTTCTTTTCATTGATCATTTAACTGAAGAATGAGGTCCATCATCTCATCTTTTTGGCTTTGATTCTCCAAACTTCTTTGGTCTATGGATGTTCCGAAGGAGGCAATTTTAGCTTCCTTTTCAATGTAGCAATGTCTTCATTCTTCTTTTTTATGAGTTTTTCTATTGCCTTGATGTCATTTGGATTATATCCAATCTCAATAACCAATTCTTCTAGTGATTTAATTATGTTATCATTTTCTTGTGAGGATGCCTTCCCTACTTTATATTGCGTTGTGATATTCTCTATAGAATTTTGAAGTTTTTGTACACTCATAGCCTTGTTGGTCATTATTGAGTATATAATTTCTCTTGCTTTCTTATGAAACTCAATTTGATCTAAAGGATGAACATTCTTGGCCAAAACTTCAAATTGTGTTTTCTTGTAATCTACTGATGACTTAGGTTGTTGTATTGTTGGCTGCAAAAAGGTCCTCTGCATTTTCCCTATCTTATGGTCAAAAGCTGAAAGTAATCTATTCTGATTAGTAGGAGTCTGTTTGAAATAATAGGCATAGGTTTCAGCTCTCAATGCTTCATTTCTCAACTTGATTTCTTTATACTTCTCCTTTATATCTTATTCCTTATCCACTAGTTTGTTGGATGAAGAGACTTTAATACTAAGATGCTTCTGAATAATCTATGTATTAGAGGTTGATGGCTGATGAGTTTCCTCTAAAACTGTTGGAGTTGTATTCTCTTTAACCACTGTGCCAGTATCAATGATTTCAACTGTCTCTTCTTGCTCATTTATAGGAATTAGCTTGGGCTTCTTCCCGTACATAATTTCAAATCTGTCATATGTTGTATCTATGTTTGAGCAAGAACCTTCTTCCATGGTACTTTTTGCATTTTTGTCCTGCAAGGCTGGAGTATGTAGAATGGAATTAGTATCCATCTGTTTCTCCATATCTATTAAGGTATTTTCCAACCACTCTAACTGGTTGGCATATTTTTCAATTTCTGGCCTGGACTCATCCATAAAAGGGCTTAATTTAAACTTGAGCCTTAGTTTGTTTATGACTCCTAAAGGATCGTACTGCCATTTGAAGCTATTGGTGAACTTCATTTCCTATAAACATTTTTCTACTTCTTCTCCAGCTTTCCTATTATTGCAGATAAAAGGACCAAGCTGGTTTTTTATTTTGAACTGTGTTTTCTTCCTAGCTGATAGAAAATTTACATCATCTAAATTTATAATCTGCCTTATATACTCAAATGCAAATATCCTCATGGGGAGATATTTGGGCAGCTTATAAGGAGTGAGTTAGCTTCCATACACAATAATTTCAGTGTGGTCCTAGTATAAATACCAATCTCCTATTCTACTATTTTTAGAAAATTGTAAAGCTCTCTTTATCTCATCACTGATCCTAGGTTGATTGCTACTGCTTAGCATATAAAAAACTAGGTGAACAAAGGAATCAATGAACTCCTTGTAGCTGAAAATAGTGGAATATTTTTAGATTAAGGGTGTCCAAAAGATAACATATCTAGGATGGCCCTTAGTGTCCAACTTTTGGATGTTTACTAGAAACCTGTCTGATTGGAAATATAGGAACATATGGAACAATACTGAAGAGTATTTGAATACTCTTTCATTTGGCAATCTGATCAATTGATCATGGATTATGTCTACTAAGAACTGGGAAAAATTGAAAAATGTAGTTGGAAGCTTGCTTGGGCAAAAAATAGAAAGGAAATCAAGTATAGGCTCATCTACATGCTCATTAGTGGTATATCCTAGAATACAAGACAACATGGCTACAATTTGTCTGGACCTCTCAAAGAAAATGGTGGCAGAGTATGGTGGACTATTTGTAGGAATATGAGCCTCTTCTAGGATGAAAGTCTAAAAAATTTGAGATCTCTTGGGAAGGTCCAGCTTTAAGTATAGTTCCAGTAGGTTTTCAATAGAAAATGGGGTTTCATTTGGCTTCAGCTAGATCTGCAACATTTCATTTATTGACTTTGGAGTAACTGTGAATAAAATCTACTGGTTAGGAGAGACTATGGCTCTTTAACTAGGGATATAGCAGAGTTGGCATAGGTAGATGATTTCAGGGAACTGGTATACTTGTGGAACAAGTATTTGGGTACATTTGATTCCCATAGATGAATGTCATCATTCTGGTTTAGGAATTTGTCTTTACTCCAACAGTGGAGTCTCAATAGATGGCTAGGGGAAACTGTGTCTTCGATCTGGAAATCTCTGTCAGCCAATGGGAGGTGGTCAATATCTAGATGAGGGGTTTGTAGGGTTTTTCATTCAGAATGCTTTGGGAAGCCATAGTTTTGTTTATTTTATTGAATTAATCTTTATTTGGCTTAAGGAGTAAGCTTTAGGACCTCTGGAATAGTGCCAAAGGTGAAAATAGTCTGCAAAAAAGGTTTTTTGGATGCATAGTGGCTTTCTCTAGTTTGGAAAGGCTTTTAATTAGTTCAATTAATTAGCCTTTTATAAACATTGTGCAGAGCTTAAGTACAGGGTCTTTCTGGTACTTTCAGGAATACTTGGAAAATGAAGTTCTGGTGTGCAGTCAAGGTCTTGTGGGAGTAGCGGAGACTTTCTGAGGCTTGAATGGTCTTTATGATGCTTCAAATCAAAGTTTGTAGCATCTTCTTGTTGTAAATGGCTTAAAACGGTTGAGGAGAGTTTCTGGGCATTAGAATTGGTTGATAGAGGTTGTTTGCAACAAAATAACAGTGAAAAGAGTGGAAAGGGCGGCTTTTTTTTGTTTTTAACCAACAGTGGCTAATATTTGGGCGCAGGGTTAATGTTTGAATAGTAGGCAGTTTCCTCTTACGCGGGGAGGCAGTATTATGGCTTATCGCATCACTTTTGAGTGTAGGTTGGTATTTTTTCAAAGGACATGATATAGCGTGGGGCTGCCACATAGCAAAAGGGCAATCGGGCAAAACCGCAAATCTTGCATGCTTTTGGTATGCTAAAGTTGGATTTGGGAGCACGCAATATGGGATGCGGGTTGTTGGATCTGGAGGTGGGTGATTGGAGGATTATCAAGTGGCAGAGTTGCAAGGGGTGAGTCGGGGTGTGGGGTCGGGTTTAATTAAAATGTAACAGGATTTAATATATGTGATGGGTTAATAAAATGCAGGACACTGGAAGAAATATACTAGGGATATGAGTTTAAAGGGTATCAGGGAGGGTTTTTCAATGGGACTCGATACATTATCTAAACTTAGGATGAGGGGGCTTTATTGGGTTTAAATGGAAAAGGGAAATTGATAAGGGGAGAATTATTTTTATAGGGAAATGTCTAGGGAAAGGAGTGAAATAAAGGTGTTGGAGAGGTAAATCCCCTCTACGGATAGAGGCGATCCCTACTAGCCCAGAACGGGTCTAGCAACAAGCAAACAATGCTACCACGCAAGTTCCTAATTGCAAATAAAAGGTAGGTGATGAAGACCTACTTGGATTCCAACGCTTTTGTTCGTAGAAGAGACGTCGCCCACGCTCCTTTGCCTTGGCCGGTCACATTCCTCCACTATCCTCGTGAATGGACACCTGCACACAAAGAGAACAACACAAACACAAGCGTGAAATCTAATAAATGCAATTATACATCAGTCAGGAAGGATATAACTCAACATCAACCATTACAACAATGAGAGTGGAACCATAATGATAGTCATCTATTATTAATAATCAACAAAGGAGAATACAACCAGCGTCCTAACGCCAAGTCCTCCTTTGGCTGGGTGCTCAACTACACAAGTATTGTAAAGCTTGAAGGGATGAGGGACAAGCCTCTCTCTCTTTGGTAACAAGATCTCCTCACTTAGGTTAAGCCTTATGGACACAAAGAAGGCTCTTGCAACTCTAATCTCTTGATATCTTCCTTTCAGCACCAGTATTATTACCACTAGCTTGCTCAAGGCATGGAGACAAGCTTTTATAGATGAAAGAGGAAGGGATAAGATCAATCACAACAATAATGGATTTGGCTTCATCACTTGGAAACTTCCATGGAAGGGTGGCAAACTACTTCCCAATCAAGGAGATTCGAAGCAAAACCATCCTCACTTAACATAGATGCAGTTGGTGAATGAGTTGGAGAGAACTTTCGGAGGTTGATTGGTTAAAAACTTTGCCCAAATAGGTTGGCGCGATTGCGACTCTGGGACAGAGCGCTAATAGCGCGCTCCTTTTAGATTATTTTCCCCATTGGCACGGGAAGAACACAGTGGCCCCGTGCTAATGTAAAAAGGGCTATTTTTATGGGCAAGCTGCAGGAGATGTCTTCAGGGCATGTGAAGCTCATGTTCAAAGGGAAATGATGCAAGTGGTTTCAAGTCTTGTCACTTCTCACAAGTCCCGGAATGCATCCTCCAAGGTGCGAGAGAGGGGTAACAGGGACGGTGACAAACAGTGACAAAAATGAAGGGGAAAGTATATTTTTACATGGGGAAAAGAAGAGGGAAGGGTTCTTTGGAATCAAGAAGGGGAAAAAATATTAGGGAATGAAAAGTAATGAAGGGGTAATGAAGTGAAATTAATAAACTAGACATGTAGGGGTTTAGTGAAATGAGGGGAAATTAGTGAATAAGCTTTAGTATTCAGGCCCAAACTTATATAGAACTTTTAGGGTAAATACCCAAAGTAATATATGAATTTTGTGAATGTCCATTTTCTTTGATAATTCCTCCCGCACATGAAATATAGGATTAAGCATAATGAAGGTGCATTTGAGCTTGCAACCTTGTGCATTCCAAAACCTCTTTTACCTTCCCTTTATTTACCCTAGCATTTTCTCTTCATTAATTGGGTGCATTTGAGCTTGTTAACCCTTTATTTCTTTTTCTTTGATAAGCAAACTATCTAATTCTAATCTTATAACTTCAAATGGCTCAGATTAAACTATTGAGCTCATTATTATTCTCTACCTAACTATTGACCTGCCAAGATTAAACAGTTTGGCTAGATCTTTATTCTCTATCTACCAACTTGAAATTTAAAGCATGAACGAATCAAGATTAAACTATTTGACCATCATGGATTGTGGCATTTTTGACAAGTTGCACACAATCTTATTTTTGCAAAGCAAAGTAAAAAGTAGTGGCATTTGAATTTGCATCACTTTCAAAATCTATGTTTTATCTCTTTTGGTGGGTTTCATATTTTATTTTCTTTTATTTTTTTATCCTTTTATTTTAGTCCTTTGATTTTTCTTTTAGGACTTACCCTCTTTAAATTTTTTATTTTTAATATGGGAAAACATTTTGTAGAAAGCAAAAGTATGTACAATATTACAAGACTAATCATAGCCAATTCAAAATTATGAATCCTATTATTATAGGACCCTAACACACACTACAACTTTGTTGCAACTAACAACCCCTGAGCCAAATCCAAGGTCTAAGGGGATAGTTGCTTGGGTAATTTCACTTCAAGACTTGGTAAACACTCGGGATATGGATTCCATTTTCTAGGTGGTTTATCAGCTACCCTTTGGTAATAAACCCCAAAATGACTTACTTACTTCTCTAAGTTCATTCACAAGGGTTCTATACCCTCTATTACTAGTAATCATGGGATTCTCCACTTTGGCGAGGGAGCTCCTCATCTCATCCTCCCCCATTGTGTGTTTTTTTGTGTCTCCCAAACCCCAACACTCTTCCCCTCCTGTCTACTACATAGTCCTGGTGACTGAGAAAGTGCTCTCTACTCTTTTGTCTACTCACTCTCTGCCTATTCATTGCCTTCTCCTCTCCATGAGCCTCCTTTTACTCGATGAAATCATCCCAACTTCAATACACGAGGGATGTTGAGAGGGGTGTGATCCTCTTCCCATACAACCCAATCCCTTCTCTTAATTTTTTTTCAATGTGGGTGGGTTGTTGGATTAGCAAGAAATATAGGAATTTAATTCAGTCAACTATGGTTATTCACAGCATCTGATAGGTTTTCCTCCAATTTCATCCCATAAATAATCTGTTATGCATTGCATTTTCGGTCTGCAAGTGACTATGATTATTAAATTTAGGTTGGTTCATGGCCATCAACGCAGGCAAGTAGGAAAGCAAGCTTCCCTCAGGAAATGGATACATAAGGCAATTTGACTACAAGTGACTACAATTGTTATTGTTGACGGTGTTGGATGCTGCCAACATACAGGGGATCTCATTGAAATAAAGTCCCAACTATACCTCACGTCGTTTGGTGTAGGAGTCTCATCTGAAATATAGTTGGCAACCATTTACTTAAAGATATGTCTTGGCTTTAGCTGCCAACATGAGAGAGAAATGCAAATGTCCTTTCAAATGAGCAAGCTAGTATGCCTTGTGAATGTTCACTTGTCGATGTATCAAGGTTCTTCTACTGCAGGTGAAAATTAATTGAGCCCCTAAGAGAGAAGTAATAGGAATACCCTAATGGAGACACGTGTGAAAGAGAAAGGATTTTCTAACATCAAGCGAAATAGTTCACAAGGATGTGATGATCATTATAAAAATAATAACACATTTCCAATAAGGAGAATTGGAGTAACCAAAATAGTTCAACTAATATAGTACTAATGAAAACAAACATTAACCATAAACATTCAAATAATAGTCTTAGAAACAATCATAAGCCATGTGTGAAAATGTGATTGCCTGGAAGGTTTCAATATTAAGCAAAAGTCCCAAGATACATAAATGCAGTGAACACCACTAACTCCAACAATGGAGTGTTAGAGCTACTACTTGCTCCTCAAAAGTACTAAATTTATCTATTTAATGCCTTGTGGGAGAAGCCAAGGTTAAAAAGCCTTTTCATGTGAAATTACGATCTATTTATAACTTGAGGAATGATCTTTCACATCCTCATGACTCTTGACTTTCTAAATTCTTGTGACCTTTGGACTTATACAACCTTTGGCGTTCCAAATGACTTTTGGAATTACATATAAATTTTGATATTACATGTCTTTTGGACTTCCATGACTCTTTAGTTCATATGTGACTCTTGGACTTCCACTTATTTGTCTTTTACAATGATCACAATAAAACATCATGACTTCCACATCATCTTGTGATGATACTTGACATGTCACTATTTTGATGATTGGGACTAATAGTGATTGATGACATGGACTTTCTTCAGCAATGGCATGGCTACTAGTTGTGTCTTCAATCTTTATTATTTTTCTAATCATGATGCTTTGACCCTCTAAAGGGTCTTTAATCTTGGAGTCTTTAGGGTGCTTCAATCATCAAGATTTAAGTGTGCTCTTCGTTCTTTCCATGCTTACTTTCTTGTTCTCCTTGCTTGATCTTCCTCATGTATGTTTGTCATGGTTTCTTTTTAAATACCGGTATTTGAAACCACTCATGATGAGCAACTATCAACCTTAAAATCTCCTATTCTACCATGATCCATGCATATTTTATGTTTAGTCCTTTCTTGTTAGGTCCCTATAAAACTAGTGCATTCCCCTTATTGTTATCAGTGTAGCCCCATATTTTTATTGTTGTGCCCATGTATCCCCCATGTTGTTATTTTTGTGCCCCATAGAAGCCCACTATTGTTATTCTTATGCCCTTACATTATTATTGTTATGTAGGCTTTGATTATATTGTGACCCCTTAGACTCCTATATATATCAAGGAGGTCTTATCATTTGAATCATCCAAGAATTGTTCATTTATGTAATGTAAAGGAGGTTTCCCCCTTGAAGAATATATTTTTTAAGTCATTTATCTATATTTTATGTGAACTAGTTTTATAACATTTGGTATCAAAGCTTTGGATTCTAGGGCTTTGTTGTTGCAAAAATGTAATCTTGGAATTTTTGTTCTAAAAAAAAAAAAATTACAAAGGTTCAGATGCTGAAATTTTTACCACGTGGAGTTGAAATCCTAAAGAACTTCCTGTAAAAATTTCAAATCTTGGTTCGCTATATTTTCTTATATATGGTCCAAATAAGTTAGGGTTTTTGCATGCTTTAGAATTCAGTCTCAAATAGGTGACTTTGGGAAAAATGTCATAACGTACTCTACGAGAATTGGATTTGAATTTAGTAAAAATTGAATGAAATCCTATGGACTATAGTATTTTTTGTATCTTTTTCAGGGTCGAAAACAGTGACATGTGGCACTCCATACAAGTTCACTCTACTGAATAAGTCCATAATCAAGTCATTGTGGGAGATTGGGAATAACTTTATATTCAAGAATCCAAATTTGGTTTAACTTGTGGCAATGGAAAGAAGACTCAGAGCACTACCACAAGAATTAATTTTAGATCTTGGAGATCCGAAATTACAGAGACACAATAGTTCCAATATCTAGCTCCCAAAAACAAGCAAAAAATGGTTTGAAGTGATTCAAGGGGCATAGTGAAGTGAAAAAAATGGACACACCTAGTAAGCAACCAGAAATCTCTTCTATGATGCATGAAGAAGAAGAAGAAGAAGAAATGTATCATGATATATCAAATTTGAGAATCCAAGTGCAACAAATTTCGCTCTCACAAAAAGTAACAAAGAATGAATTAGAAGCCATGATGAATGTTAAGATAGATGGTTGTGGTGCAAGTAAATTCTAAGTGCGAATACAAACAATTCCTCTAGCCCAATAAATCGGGTCTAGCCAAAAACAAATAATCTATGGAAATTCTCCTTAAGCTATAATAAATTAAGAGGGCCTACCTCTTAGAATGCTATTATGCTTGGTGATGATCCTACTTCCTCACTCTGGCTATCTTATGTTTCCTTCCTTTGAATACCTTAAACAACCAAACAAACAACAACAACAAACGTGATAGCATACCATATTGTATTTAGCCTACTTAATAGGTCAAGGAACATTAAGCCATAAAGATGTAAAATAACACTTCATGTAGGAAATCAATCAATAGTTGTATGCATATAAATCAGAAAGAGATTACAACCAATGCCTTGATGTTGTTGGCCTCCTCTGACGTATCCAGGTTCCCACACTTTTGCTAGCACTTCATGGATAGTCCTAACAATGGAAGGTTTAAGGCCTCTTCCCTCTAGCCCCAAACCAAACCAAAACACACTATTATCTCTCAAATATACACTAAAAAGCTACAAGCTATAGATGTCTTGTTGATCATTCAAACTCACTCCAAAACTAGTTTAGCTTGGGAAGGGATAGGTTTATATAGCTTGGATGGAGGGGATATGGTTCTACTTATCATGGGAGAAGGCCTTATCTCTTAGTTTTGTTCCATCCTAATAGGGGAAAGGAACCCAAACTGACTTCCTTGGCTCCATCTAGCCCAACCATTTACCAAACATCCGTTATGAAGCTTCTAGACCTGGAAGCTTCGACTCCATATTTAAAAAACTGACCAAAATAGGGTCAGTGCAACTGAAAAAGGGCTCAATCGCTCCGTATGCCGCTAGTGTTAGTTTTAATCTCTACAAATCAGCGCGAGGAGGAAACTAGTCAGTAGCGTTAGTCTTGTAAACTAGGGTAAAAGGAAGATTCTTGGGAAATGATGCAAAGGGGAATTATTCTACTCATGAAGAGGGACATGTTAGGAGTTTCTTCATGATGGGAAAGCATTTTAGGTTCACTGTAGAGGTCCTCCAGGATCATGGATGGGGAGTACAAGGACATTGACAAAATGTTCTGTAATAGATGCCCCCTCGAGCATGAAGGTCGAACTAGAGTGATGGGTGAAATGCTTTTCAAGTGGATGCAGGGAACCAAAGTCTGTCGTTGGAAAACCTGCAAGTAAGCACAGATACATATACATCACTAAAAACTCTGAAAAATGATACATGAATCGTGGTATGGACACAACCATCTAGAGAATGATCATGAAAATGGATCCAAGGCATGGGCAAAGCCATCCAATAGAGAGGATCATAACAAAACTAAGGTATGGTCGTAGCCATCCAATAATGAGAAGGATCACATATAACAACTCATGGTATGGTCACATCCACCCATCTAAGAGAAACATGTATATTAACGTGATCATGTCACACCGCCTCACAACCTGGACTGGTGAAATCGGAGCCCAGGTTCATGTGCTCCAAATGACCTGATGAAAATACAAATCCTAACATGCGAATGAATGTGTCGAATTCAAACATGCTAGAAAGTCGCTTGATTACCAGTCAATGACGTGAACTATTAACAAGCATGAGAGAAACCACCAATCATGACAATGGCTCTCAAGGTACTAACAGCACAATTCATAGAATGTGAATAAAGGAACTAAAGTCGAACACCCATGAAATCACCCAATCGAAAGTCAATGATGTGAACTTATCTTCGAGTGCGAAGAACTTGCCATTAGGGCATGCAAGCTCTAAGGTACTGGAAGGGAGTCTCTCGGCCAGCTTCCTGGATAATGAGCTAAAGCTGACAGGAAGTGACTGTGTTGAAGGAGGGCCATGATGTATCCCACATCATTGACATGAGACAAAGGGATGCAAAAATTTCAGATGATACAGAGAATCAAGAGTAAGTGTAACTGTAAAAGGACTAACTCTTAAACATATCAACGACACTACTCTAGAGTTTGGTAACTTTTGGATCCATAGGATCGATGGTCATGATGACGTGGCAAAGATCAAATGGAAGGCAAAAATGAACGACCCAAACTAGGAAGTTCAAATGACGAAAGGGAGGATATCCCAACCCGGCACGAAGCAGAAAGTGTCATGTTCAAGAGCGAGTTGCCGACACGACTAATAGAATTTCCAATTTTCCCCCACCATTTCTGGAAAGTACCCCAATTATTTGTTATCACAAGCTTGAAGGGGTATCATGTTCTTGCATTATAAGTTCATCCTTCGAACGAATCCAACCTAGTAAGTTTAATGAGCCTTAGGAAGGAGAAACTCATGTTCGCCATGGTGATGAATCCAATGTCGTTTAATATTTTAACGAATCCAACAAAGGTGTAACTCGATATCTTTTTCATGTTTAGAGAGTTTGAAAAAAGACACAGAAAATAAAATTCCACAGCATCCCTTTTTGTACATTTATGTCTCTTGAGCCTGAAAAGGTAGAAAATGATACTTGAGAGAACCGCTCAACCATTTCAGTCAAGGAGTACCTTTTTCGCAAATAGTTCATCCCAGCATGAAAAAGAGGTAAATGAATACTAGGTAAATGACATTTTTTAGCCTTTAACGAGTTCAAAACAACAAGAGCTCGGCAACCTTTTCATGTTTAAAGAGTCGGAAAAGAGCTCAAAGCAAACCCCCCTTTTTTATTCTCTTTAACGAGTCAAAAATGGGAAAAAATACTCGGCAATCTTTTCATCTTTTACGAGTCAGAAAAGAGCATAAAGGTGACTCGTCCTAGAGGAACGACTCATATAAAGGGTAGAAACTGGTTCCGAAAATGAAGGAACGGCTCACAACATGTAATGGTCAAGAGGATAGCTAATAAAACCACTCATTGTTGTAGTTCCTTTGGAAAGGAAAAAACAACCAAGTGAAAGCATATGATCAGCCAAAGAGATGGTGGCGATGGAATAAATCACACAAGGCTCATCTAGCAAAAATCAGCTAATTAAAACAACAATCACGAGATGTAAATCGGGAATGGGTTCATTTTTACACAAGCTTGAACCATGGAGAACTTTGCTTGGATTTAGTTTCATGTTTACACAAGCTTGAAACGAAAAACTATGCTTGAGATAAGTTTTCATGTCCTTGGCATAATGATGCAATTCGAGGTACATGCCCCTCAAGCTTCATTTCATTCAACTAGGTGAATGGAATGAAGGTTCACTTTCGAGATCTATGAAAGACTCGACTGGGATTTTACGAGATCTTAATCAAAGACTCAATTTGGAAAAGGAAGGTGCTTCATTTTTTAATGAGGTTGACATAGTAAAAGAACTATCCTCATTACTCCTTGTTTCATTTTTTAACGAGGTTGACACAAGACCAGGAACTATCCTCATGACTCCTTGTTTCATTTTTTAACAAGGTTGACACAAGACAAGGAACTATGTTCGCACTCCTTGATTCATTTTTAACAAGGTTGTCACAAGACAAGGAACCATCCTCGTGACTCCTTGTTTCATTTTTTAACAAGGTTGACACAAGACCAGGAACTATCCTCACAACATCTATTCATGACCCATAAGAGAACATGGCTCCCAAGAGGTCTTCACTAGATGGAAGAACCACGCTCTGGGAGGAATACATATCATTTGGTACCAAAGAAAGATTGGGTTCCAATGCCCCCAATACATAATGTACAATACCATCTGTGTGATCATCAGTAGATGAGGAGACAGAATGGGTAGTCACATAATTGAATAATGGTGGGCAAGGTACTACTTGCCAACAAGAGGTGACTGGGGACGATGATTGCAAAGGAGGCTCCTAGTGACCAATGAACGATAGTTGATCAATGGTCACAATTCTCCCTTCGTGCAGAAAACAAACCACACGAAAAAGTGAAGAAACAAGAGCTCCCATGACATAAACATAGTCACGTCCAAGGAGAATATTGAAATCTAAGGGACCTTGGACTACCATCACGTCTATATAGATGGTCTTTCCTCCCAAAGTAATAGGGAACTTCGGAAGGATCACTAAGGGTTGACAGGTTCCTCCATTGAAAGCCAACAAATTCTGGGTGACAGGCACAAGTTGTGGGGAACCCAAAGCTTGCCAAGTAGTAGAAGACATGATGCTAACAGACGTTCCTTCATCTAATATAGTGTCATGTACTACCATATTATAGGCTTGTATTGTGATCTGGAAAGGCACATAAGATGGGAGGCAGAAAGTAGTCAATTTACTCTAATCAAAAGAAATGACATAACTACTTGGTGGGGGTGTCATATGATTTCCCCCATGCTCTGAAGGAATAGAAGAAAGACTCTCCTGAACAACTAGGATGCGAGTGTCACTCTTTGATTCATGAGAATCTGAGGAGATGAGAAGAACATGAGCATTATGATCACCACTCTCTTCGGGAACAGAGTGATCAACTGAAGGCGGAGCCAATTCGACACTCTTTTTAGCCAATGATTGGTTGGGAATAGATAGAAGAGAGTCATGCTCAGGAAGAGAAGGATGGGCAAGAGATGAATCCAATTCAATCTCTTTACCAACCAGGAGAGGGTGAGAAGAAAGATTTTATAGCCAACAAGAATTTGGGGTTGAGGAGCTGCAAGGTTTTCCAAAACTTTGGAATCTTTATCCATAATAGGACAAAGGTGAAGAAGATGCTCTCCTTCACATAACCTATAGGGGAATCTAATCTTCCCTTTCTTCTTACCATTTCCAACTGAGGGTGCAGCATCGACATGATCTCTAGAGGTCAATGGGGATGGTTGATCTAGATTTTGAGACATACCTCTAAGACTCTAGGAATGCCATGACAGTCTCGAAGGAGATGGTCACCCTTACACAACTTGCAAGGGAATCTGACCTTCCGTGGAGGATTGAAAGGTTTGTTGACGGGAGGTGAATTTGGAGTAACAATTGCACGGTTGGCCTCTCACTTATCTATCTTCTTCTTCTTCATCTTCTTCTTCTTCTTCTTAGCCTCCTGGTTACTGGATTTCAAACTTTCACAAGGAGAAGTAGCAGAGGAGGGTGAAGAAATAGGGGAAGAAGGTGAGAGGTCAACCTTAGAATCAACATGATGTGGTTCAAATGAAGTAGATGGCTGGGCAGGGGTCGGGACACTCAAGACCACCAAGGTCGAAAATACCAGATAGGTAAACCAATGGTTAACCAGGGAGGGACAACGTTGCCATATAAGGAGCACCAACATTTCCAAAAGAAGGAAAAGGACCAGGATTCCCATCTGAGGGGAACCCTTGACTGGTAGAATTTGGGAATGTTACCATTGGAATGGACCCTACACTAAGGAAGATAACTTTAACTAGGAATATTTCGTGGGTAGTTAATTTTTAGACACTGAAACAAAACTTTGCCTTCTCATATTTTAAGAGTCGATAAAAGGACAAAAGGTGAATCTAGTCGCTTTCGGAGTTAACGAGCTCGAAAGGACAAGTTCTCGATGATCTTTTAAATTTAGAGAGTCAAAAATACCAAAATGACTGCTTAAGATAATCTAGGAAAAAGGATTACCAAGTAAACGTGAACTGCAGAATACCTCCCGGCAAATCGAGAAGTACGAGGAGAAAATCTCCCCGAATGATGTGTTCAATGTATCACGTTTACAAGGCGGCAGACTCAGCTTCCTATGGATAAAATATTGCAACCTAGCGGGGTCACCCTTTATATACACGATGGTATAGGGAGCACAAGTCCGTACTAGTAGTGTCTAGTGCCCAAGTGAATGAAAGCTGATAGGTTTAAAGACGTCGGCACACATCTCTATCCTAAACCTTCTAATGTGATCGTTATGTTTCAAATACACCTTAAGTTAATTGAATACATTTTAGAGTTTATCTTGAAATTATGTCTTGGCCTTACCACTTTCATCTGAAAAAAACTCCTACATGCAGCTATATGAGAAAGGAAATCTTTGTCTTCGATGAAAGTTCACACTAATTGAGATATAAAGAACACACAATCAATGCAACAATCAAAGAATAAAATCTTTCACTAATAAATCTCCAAAATGCATTGAATCTTCCTACCGAATGCACTTCAACTAGTCCTTTTAACAATAGAGAGAATTAATTTCTTTTTTAATACAAATGATGATGCAACTCTAGTCTTCAATGATGCTAGCTAATTTAACACATTGATTCAGCAAACTAGAATTATGTATTTTTCAATGGAATGATAACATGAATCTTTCACAAACACTTCAATGAAAAATTTTCAAAACAATCAACATCAATCAAATGCAAAGCGCAAAAGAGAATTCCTTTCAAACCAGTGAAGCAAAACATAACCAATAACAAGATGAGCGATGTGATCTATGCTCGAAAAGAGATGCTCAATCAACAAACGAAACTTTTCAAACTTGTTAAATGGAAATCAAATCAACAAAAGGACTAACAAACGAAATGCAAGGAGCAACTTGACTATCGACTTGACTTGCTAAGCACGCAAACAGGTGAATGGATGACAACCTAGATGACCTAGGGTTAGAAACCATCCAAGAACTCAAGAAACCAAGTGAAGAAAATTCAAACCAAACAAGCATATAAACCAAGCTAAAAGATCTCTCCAGCCAGGGAGAACACATTCAAAACAAGCTAAGAGATAGAAATCAGAAGGGCAAGACGCACTAGCTATGATCTAGGTTAAACCCTAATCTTCACCTACAGGAATCGACGTGACTGCCTAACTGACAAGAAGTGTCTGAAGGGGATCGGTGTGACTGTTTGTGAGATACTCGCACTGATCAACATGACTGTCAAAAAAAAAATGTGTTGATTGAGGATTCAAGGAAAAAATAAAAAATTTCAAAGGCTAAAACCAAACTTGCCACTGTAAATTTCAAGCTCAAAGCAGAGAACACTAAAGGGAAATGGTGTTACTATAAATGTTCACACAAAACCATAAAATGACAATCAATCAAACAGAAGGATTTGCTCCCCGACAGAGTCTCCAATTTGTGGTGCAGGTAAATTCTCAATGCAGAAACAAACAATTCCTCTAGCCCGAGAGGGCGGGTCTAGCCACAAACAAAAAATCCATGGAAAATCTCCTTAAGGTAGAATCAATTAAGAGGGCCTACCTCTTAGAACATTATTCTGCTTAGTGATGATCCTACTTCCTCACTCTAGCTATCTTATGTTTCCTTCCTTCGAATACCTGAAATAAGCAAACAAACAACAACAACAAACGTGATAGCATACAATATTGTATTCAGCCTACTTAAAAGGTTAAGGAACATTAAGCCATAAATATGTAAAATAACACTTCATGTAGGAAATCAATCAATAGTTATATTCATATAAATCAGAAAGAGATTACAACCAATGCCTTGATGTTGCTAGTCTCCTCCAACGTATTTTGGTTCCCACACTTATGCTAGCACTTCATGGATAGCCCCAATAATGGAAGTTTTAAGGCATCTTCCCTCTAGTCTCAAACCAAACTAAAACACATTATTCTCCCTCAAACATACATTAGAAAGATACAAGCTATAGATCTCTTGCTGATCATTCAAACTCACTCCAAAACTAGTTTAGCTTGGGAAAAGAGAGGTTTATATAGCTTGGGTGGAGGGGAGATGGTTCTACTCATCATTGGAGAAGGCCTTATATCTTGGGTTTGTTCCATCCTAATAAGGGAAAGGAACCCAAACTAACTTCCTCGGCTCCATCCAGCCCAACCATTTACCAAACTTTCGTTACGAAGCTTTTAGACCTAGAAGCTTCAACTCCATATTTAAAAAAACTTGCCAAAACAGGGTCATCGCAACTAAAAAAGGGCTCAGTCACTCCGTACGGTGCTAGTGCTAGTTTTAATCTTTGCAAATCGGTGCGAGGAGGAAATTGGTCAGTAGCACCGGTCTAGTAAACTGGGGTAAAAGGAAGATTCTTGGGAAATGATGCAAATGGGAATTATTCTGCTCATGAAGAGGGACATACTAGAAGTTTCTTCATGATGGGAAAGCATGTTGGGTTCACTATAGAGGTCCTCCAAGATCATGGATGGGGAGTACAGGGACAGTGTCAAAATGTTGTGTAACAATGGTATAAAAAGGGACATGAGAGTTTTGAATTATGGTTTAAAATCAAACATGGTAGTAATGATTAACATCAAGATAGAGGGGTTGAAGGAAGGTTTGGTGAAGTTGCTAGAAGAAAAGCTTCTCGGTGGTGACAAGGTAATCCATAAAAATCATGATGAGGACAAAAGGAATATGAATTATGATTTTAGAGACTCCAATGTTGGGTTTAAGAACCACTGCATTCCAAAGATAGAAATAAGGAAGATTGATGGAAAGGATCCAATAACATGGATACTACAGATGGAGCAATATTTTGATCTCCATGATGTGCAACACATACAAAAGGTATGCATTGAAACTTTATATTTAGAACCCAATCATTTTGTATGGTATGGATGGATTTTTTATCCTAAACCACTTGTCACTTGGTCAATTTTTATGGAGGAAACGATTGCACATCATGAAGATACAAAGAGCAACACATTCTTTAGCCAGTTAATAAATCTCAAACAAATGGTTTAATGGTGAAACACATTGAGGACTTCCAAAAAATTGAATATTAGGGTAACTGATATTCTAGAGGAGCATATGGTTGATGTCTTTATAAGAACTTTTAAGGATAACATCTAACATGAGGTTCACCTTTGGGAAATTGATTCATTAGAGAAGGAATTCAGGGAGGTACAAAAAGTTGAAAGAAAAATAATGGTAACAAGGAATTCTACCACTCACAACTATAAAGATGGAAATGTTGTTGCTCCTAGCCTTCCACAACCTACAATGTTGATGCCACAACAATTGGAGGAAAACAGAGTGAAAGAGATTTTATATAGTTATGATAGAAAATACACTAAAGGTCATAATTGTGTTGAGAATAAATTATTCTACCTAGATTGTGAAGAGGAGGAAGAAAAGGAAAAAGAAACATCAAAAGAGGAGGATATACACCATGAACCAACCCCTGAGAAAAAATAAATTAAGCCAACCATATCTTGCAATGCATTGGTGGGAATTACCATTCCTTAAATGCTCAAGATACAAGGATATTTCAAGAAGAAAAAGGTAATAGTGTTGATTGATTCAGGTAGTACTCATAATTTTATTCATTGTAAGATAGCCAAGAAATTGAATTGATTACTATATCCAACACCAGAGTGTCAACTGATGGTTGCAAATGGAGGAACTTTAAATTTATCTAGAAAGTGCCATAATATCAATCTAACCATGGGGGAAAATGTATTGAATAGTCCAATGCTTTCCAATCCAATGGGTGGTGTTGATGTTGTACTAGGAGTCTAATAGTTACAATCTTTGGGGATGATAGCTTTCAATTTTTAATAACTTTTCTTGAAATTTTTTAGGAAGGAAAGGAAGTTGAATTAAGGGTTATTGCAAGGAAACCAGGAAAGATAGCTAATTCTAATGGCATGACGAAACTTATGAGGAAAGAAAAACAGGGCATAATTGCACAATTATGCTCACTAGAGGTTCAAACAACAAAATCATCTATTTCTCTAGATCTCCAAAAATTCTTAGACAATCATTCCAAGGTATTTAAGACTCCCTAAGGCCTCCCACCTATTTGTGATCATGATCATGTTATTCATTTGATTCCAGGAAGTGTTCCTCCAAACATCAGACCTTACAAATATCCTTATGCACAAAAGAGGGAAATTGAACATATGGTTGCAGAAATGCTAGAGGCTGGTTGCAGAAATGCTAGAGGCTGGTATAATTCAACCTAGTCAAAGTTCCTTCTCTACTCTAGTAGTAGTGGTGCACAAGAAATATGGATCCTGGAATATGTGTCCTAATTATAGGGAGCTCAACAAGCTCATTATTAAAGATAAATTTCCCATTCATGTCATTGATGAATTATTGGATGAATTACATGGAGCAATTTACTTCACCAAGTTGGATCTTCATTCAAGATATCATCAAATCAAAATGAAGACTGAAGATATTCTAAAAACAACAATCAGAACTCATGAGGTTGATTATGAATTTTTGGTCATGCCTTTTGGCCTTACTAATGCACCTTCGACATTTCAAGGTTTGATGAATTCCATTTTCAAACCCTTCCTTAGAAAATTTGTGTTAGTATTTTTTGGTGATATACTAATCTACAACAAACCTTGGAAGAATCATGTTCAACATGTTGACAGGGTGCTCAAATTATTGGAGGAGAAATAATTATATGCAAAAACCTCCAAATGTTTCTTTGGAGTACAGAAGGTGGAATATTTGGGTCATATTGTATCTCATGAGGGTGTTAAGGTAGACCCTAACAAAATTAAAGCCATTGAGGAATGGAAAAACTCCACAACCATAAAGCATATTCAAGGATTTATCGGGTTAATAGGGTATTATCGCAAGTTTTTTAAGAATTATGGGAGAATAGTAGCATCTCTAAAAACACTAATCAATAAAGATGCATTTTCTTGGACTCCAGAAGAAACTAAGGCCTTTGAACATCTTAAAGAGGCAATGTGCCAAGCATCGGTCTTAGCTACACCTAACTCCACAAAAACCTTTATTGTGGAATGTGATGCCTCAGGAAATGGAATTGGTGTTCTTTTAATGAAAGAAGGAAGACCCATTGCTTTTGAAAGTCATCCAATCAATGGGAAGTACTTACAAAAACCTATTTATGAGAAGGAAATGTTGGCAATACTACATGCACTAAAGAAATGGAGACCTTATTCAATGGGAAGACACTTTAAGGTAAAAACAGATTGTGATATTCTTAAATACTTTTTGGAACAAAGATTATCTTCAGAAGAACAGCAAAAATGGGTAACAAAGATGTTGGGATATGACTTTGAAATCATCTACGAAAAAGGGAAGAAAAATGTTGTTGCAGATGCATTCTCAAGAAAGAATCAGGATGTGGAAGAATTTCATCGTGTCATTTCTATTATCCAATCTGATTGGATAACCAAAGCAAGGGATGAATGGAAGAATGATGAAGAGGTGTGGGAATTTGTTCTAAAAATTTGCAGCAAGATCCAACTACATCTGACACATTTAGCTGGAAAAATGATTCATTATGGTACAAAGATCGCTTATTTCTTTGTAAGAATTCTCAACTCAAGAAAAAGATTCTTTTGGAATTGCACACCTCTCCCTTAAGAGGGCACTCAGGATTTTTGAAAACTTACCACGGGATCAAGAAGAAATTTTTTTCGAATGGCCTTAAATATGATATTCAAAAGTTTGTGGCAGAATGTTTAGCTTTTCAACAAAACAAAGTTGAGACAATTAAGACTGCGAGTATGTTACAACCTTTAGCCATCCCAAGTCAGCACTGGGAGGAGGTCTGAATGGATTTTATGACAGGTTTACCCAAGTCTAAAAGAAAGAGTGTCATCGTGGTGGTAGTTAATAGACTTACCAAGTATGCACACTTTTGTGCATTATCTCATCCTTTTAAAGCCATTATAATTGCTACTTCATTTATGGAAACAATTTAAAAGCTACATGGAAACGCAAATATTATTGTAAGTGATGGAGGTCCCATTTTCAGTGGAAATTTTTGGACAAAATTATTTTCTTGTCTTGGTACTCAACTAGCTCATACCTCATCTTATCATCCTCAATCTAAATGCTAAACTCAGATAGTGAACAAATGTTTGGAATGATATCTTCATTGCTTTGTATCAAATAAACAACCACAATGGGTCAAGCGGTTACCTCTAGTTGAATGGTGGTACAACACTTCCTTCCATATTGCGGCGAAAATAACCCCATTTATGGCACTTTATGGATATCATCCACAACCCATCACATCATATTTAAGAGAAAATTCTAAGGTTAAAGAGGTGGAAGATCACATCAAGCATCAACAACAATTTATCCAATTCTTAAAGGATAACCTCACTCTGGCATAGAATCAAATGAAACAACATGTAGATCAGCATAAAAGTGAAAGAAGTTTTGATGTAGTCGACTACGTATTTTTAAGGCCAAAACCATACAAACAAATGTCCCTCAAGAAAGCTAAGAAGGATAATAAATTATCACCAAAGTAATATGGTCCTTACAAGGTGTTGCAAAAGATTTGTACTATGGCATACAAATTGGAGTTGCATGCATCTTCCTAAGTACACCCAGCTTTCTATGTCTCATGCTTAAAGAAGGTTATTGATGACAAGATCCCAGTTCAGACAATGTTTCTAGAACTTGACGAAGAAGTAAAAATCATATTTGAGCCTGAAGCAATCACAGAATCAAGAATCCGACAGCTACGGAATCGATCAATTTCAAAGTATCTCATTAAGTGGAAGAACCTACCCGCTGAAGATTCCATGGGAGGGTGACAATTGTATACAGAAGCATCCATAATTACTCAAGCATTAAGGACAACACTTTTTTGAAGGAGACGGGCATGTTAGGTCCCTATAATACTAGTGTATTCCCCTTATTGTTATTAGTGTAGCCCTGTATTGTTATTGTTGTGTCGATGTATTCCCCATGTTGTTATTATTGTGTCCCATATAATCTTACTATTGTTATTTTTGTGTCCTTACATTATTATTGTTATGTAGGTTCTGATTATATTATGACCCCTTATACTCTTATATATACCAAGGAGGTCTTATCATTTGAATAATCCAAGAATTGCTCATTTATGTAATATAAAGGAGGTTTCCCTCTCGAAGAGGATAATTTTTATGTCATTGATCTATCTTTTCAACGAGCTAGTTGCATATCATTTCTGATGCACTCAAAGAGGGTCAAAGGGGCTACATGGTACAAGAGCACACTTTTAAATGTTGAAGGGATGAAGAGGATGGGCTTTAGGTCTTTGGCATGTGCTCATGCACCCAAAAGAAGAAAACAATCTGAAGGCAGGGCGCATGGATCAAGTTCGAAGGACAAAGGGGAAGGCTTCGGGTTTCCCAAGTGTGTTGTGCACTCAAGGGAGAGAGACAGAGAGAATAAGACGCACTCCTAAAGGCTAAAGCCTGAGGCTTCGTGCCTTCAGAGTGTGCTCATGCACTCAAGAGGCCTCAAGAAGGGTGCAGGGTGCACACATGAAGGCTGAAGGTTGGGTCTTTATGCCTTCAGTGTGCGCTAGTGCACTCAAGAAGTTCAGGAGGGTGCATGGCACATAGGGGAAGGTTGAAGGATTGAGCTTCTTATATTTAAGGTGCACGAGTGTTCTCAAGGAGGGTGCACTTATTTGAGTAAAAGGAGTGCGCTCAATGAATACTTAGTCATTTTTGAAGGTGCATTTTGGAACAAGGAAGGGGGTTCGTGCTTTGGGAATGCACCCATATCTTAAGGAGGGCACGTGGCACACTTCTAAACAATGAAAGGTCTCCCATAAAGGCTTTGAATTGAACTTATGCACTCTTGGTCTTAATTTATTTACTTTGAAACCAAAATTACTTTAAGTTTGGATGATAGGACAAGAGGTGAGGAGCATGATTTCTAGTCATACAACCATATGTGACACATAAAAATTCATTGAGAAAACTTATAAAATCTTGATCAACAATGAATATACATCAAAATTCCACATACACATTCCCCAAGTATTATGAGTGAAGTGTGTGCAACTGCAACCCAAAAGTGTCATTTTACCACAACAAAGATGTTACAACCATAAAATGTATCAAGATATGTTCTAATCAATGTGACAACACGTGAGAACATTCAAAATCACTTAAAACATATAGAGGAACATGAAAGGACACTTGATGACCCAAGTGACACTTGGTACGACAATGAAGTATGCTCCAAAATTTGAATGTTGTGAAATTTTGGAGGGTGTTGTAGGAGCGACAACACTTGGCGACACATTGGGCAGATTTCAACTATCTGGTAATAGCTTTCAATTGAGGATCATACCTTTAGGAAGTATTGATTTCCCTGAGTTCGCCTTTCAACCTTTTTTTATACATAGCATCTTACTTTTCTCTGCTTGGTCGAAACACATACAGAAGATACATTATATCACAATTATTTCAATACAGGAAAGGGTAATGTGCATGGAAAGTTTATGATTTTCATAGTACTTGGTTTTCATCTTTGGTGTTGCTTCACTGCTAGCAAGCCTGGATAGTATCCCAACGAAGTCACTTTAGGAGCACAAACATTATTTTATTGGCAGTGAGCCTGGATAGTACCCTAGCGAAGTTGCTTGCTTCACCTCCCTGTGCAAGAATCATTTATCTTCTTTCACACTTTATTCATTTATTTTAATATAATTGTGCCTTGGAACTTATTATTTTCAACGGGTGGAAAAGGGATCCCAACTTATTGAGAGAAGAGGAGGTTTCCCCTTCAGAGAAGTATTTTGAGACCTCTGATACTGGTTTTCTCGCTTCAGCTTTTCCCCTTATCCCATCTCTACTCAATTGGACAAGCATTAACACACAAGTAGACTTACACCAAGTTGAGCAGTTTAGATACTAGCATAATCACGGGTCTTATAGGTTCCCTCAAGGTTCTCCTATTGGATGAATCGTATTTTCCATATGGCCTTAGCTCAACCTATGGAATTTCCCAAAAGAAGAAGGAGAACAACATAAATCCAAGCATTGTGGTTGTCACATTTCTCTTTTATTACACTACAAAGACTCCTGAGCCATGCACTTTACACAAGGGTCTTATTTATGTACACTGACAAACTAACAAGACACAATTGGGCATGACTACATAACATACAAACGATGAACACAAACAAACGAAAAGGAAGCAAATCAATTGTGTAGGAAGTGAATCTTGTAGCTGCTATTGGAAATAATGTTTTAAACGTCGACCATTTACAAGAAGGGGGTAAATCCTCCCATCTAATGATTTTAACTACAAGGAATTATGGTTGAGATTTTCGTCAAAAACAGATGGTCCAATCCACAAAGGTTGGAACTTTGTGTGCTCACCTTTGCCTCCATGGGGTTTATCCCATTTCAGAACTAGGTCACCCACATCAAAGCTCTTTTCCCCTACAAATTTTCTATCAAACTAGTGCTTTACACTATTTTGGTGTACGACAAAATGTTCTTTGGCCTTATGCCTTTCTTCCTCAAGTTTAAGTAGTGTATCTATCATGCTCTGAACTAGGAGGCAAGGTTTACCTTATGACTCTTTTTATAAACATATTTGGGCACTGCAACACCAATCACATATGTTGATAAAACAAGGGCTCTCAAAACCCTAAAATTGTTGTTTCATACCCTAACGAATCAAGGTCAACTGATTACATCATTTCCCAGAAGTTCCACCTGAAAAACTACTCAGAACTAGTCAAAATTGACCCATACAGACTGCTTCTTGGTCAAAGTGTGATGCATCTCACCTATTACACACGGGGGGTGCAATGCATACTGAAAAGGGCTTCTGTAGGGTGTGATGGGCGAGAGCGGACAAATGGCAGAGGTAGTTGGCTAAGTGGAAACCCAAAGAATCTTCTAGAAACTGCTCATATGACACTTGCCTCTCTAAATTCGCCCAGGGATGAGTAAGAGATCATGAAATCTCCAAGTGGAACCAAGAACTATCAGTGAAATGAAACTAATCAAAAACCCAGAAGCTAAATGACCCCCCTGCAAATATCTATATATGGATCCCTCATCACAGAGATCAGGGGGCTGGAATTTTGTAATTTGTAAGGAAGTGTTGTTGGTTTCTCTTTGAGACATTGTATTGTTGGGTGAAATAGCTTTTCATGAGGTGAAGAGGGCTTTCATGCTGGGAGGATGATGCTAGATCAGACAGCTGGGTTGTAATCCTCTCTTCTACTTCTACTATCAATAAAGTTATTTGAGTTTTCCTCCATATACTTGTGTATTTTTTAATATTATATTTGTGTATGCAATTGTATGGTTAATGTATTTATGATTCTACATTGTTTATGGTATCATAGATCTCTATGCTTTGATGGTTTCTTGTTGCTTTTCCTCTATAGGTGTTCTTTGAAGTGGGAAAAGTGAGAAAGGAGTGGCAAGCTCTATCAAAGGAGAGAGGAAACAAGCAAGGAGCCAAGTGAAAGATTAAGGTTGGTGCTCTCTGCTTCTCTCTTATCTATCTTCTATAAAGGAAAACACAAGTTACTTTGAATTGTTTGTTTCTAAGATAGCTACCCATCTTAGTGGGACTAGTCAAACTAAATAGACACTAGTTTTTCCGGAAACAAAATGGAGACTCCGTTGGGGAGCGAATAGTTTGTTTGTTTGTTACTGGTGTTTGCTTTATAAACTACAAACAGAGCCTGAAGTTAAGCCAGCTAGCCTTCGAACTACTTTTTCTATGCAACTACAAAGTAGATCAACGCTGCTTCAGTCAATCTTTGGGTTGGTTTTTGAACTAAACATCTAACTTGTAAATGACCTAAGTGCCCTGGTGGTAGCTCAATAACCTCATAAGATCATACCCCTATACTTTGTGTTTATTGTCTATCATAGCTTGGCTGAAACAATTGTACATAGCTACAAATTTTGAGCAAAAACCAAGCTAAGTTTCATTCTTTGGGCCATCGCACTATCTCTCATTGGTAGTCTGGATGTATCGCACCTCCCGTGTGTTGCAAGTGAGATGCATCCATGTTTCCTTTAAGGACAGGTGCGATGATTGAATGAGATTGTTTCCCTCTCTGGAATTTGGTTTTTTTTCCTCATTGTTTTCAGCTCTATTCAGTAGTTTTGCTACCTATGATCAGTGCATCATTATTGAAGCCTTCTTCCTTTAGATTATTCAGCCTCCATTGATAAGGAATTGTAAATGTTTTTTATGTATTTTTCATCATTTACAGTCCTCCTTTGCAAAAATTAGTTTAATCGAATTGTCGTCTTTTGATTCGAAAGTGTTGTAGCTATCGTTTTCAGTCAAGAAAAAGAGTGGCGTAAAGTCTTCCTCTTTTAGATATTCAATTTTACTTTTGCCATTGTATCTGATTTGAATTGTCAATATTTGAATTGTCGAAAGCAGTTTTCCATTCAAAATTGAAAGTGTCGTCTTAATCTTCCTTTCGTTTTGAAAAGAAATTACTAAAGTGTCGCTTTGAAGAAAAGTAGTTTAGATATGTACTTAGCTTTTCTTTTTGGCATTCACGCATTAAGGAAGTAGAAAAACAAATACATGCATGTGCATTTGCATTTAGACTACATGCGGAAATCGATTTAGGAAAAGTGCATTTAGTGTGTGCTCTCTGCTCTCTGTTGAAAGAATCATACTTTTCTTTCCTTAGTAGCTGGGATTTTCATTGCTAAAAGAAAAACAAATGACTATTTATCATTTTAGATTGCATATTTAGGAATTTTACATCTACATCACACGGTGAACCTTGAAAGGAAAACTTCTTAAGAAAGATCAACTTTAAAATAAACCTCAATGAACATAAAAACGCTTTGGAACCTAACACACAACATCTAGAAGTCTAGGCTAGAGACGTATTCTGACGTCATAAAACCTAGTAACTATCGTTTTCATCGAAGGTTGGGTGATTCCTCCTCTTTGATATGACAAGTACCAATATGGACTTGTGCTCCCTGTACCGTCGAGTATATATTGGGAGACCACAATAGGCTGATATCCTTTATCTTTAGGAAGCCATGTCTGCCACCCTATCGATCGCAATGCACTGAACACAGCATTTGGGAAGATTGACTGTTGTACGTAAAATCCTTGGTAATTTCTCTTTAATTTACCACCAAGGTGTATATTCCAATTTTGTGATTGGTTTGGTAATCCCTCTGTCTAGACTTCCAGAGTAGTCACTTTCGTTCCTTTTCAACTCCCTAAAAGAAAAGGTCCATCTGAGCACTTGTCACTTCAGGCTCATTAAAAATAGAAGGCGACTAGAGTCACCTTTAGCTCTTTCTCAACTCTTTAAAATTGAAAAATCAAGTTGTGTCGAAGTGTCATAAAATTCATTTAATTCGGAATAATTTTTTCCCTTTTTAATTTTGAGTTGATCAAGTAATCTGAAATCATGCTAGAAAGTCAATCAAAACCCCATCGTTCATGGAGGCTAATGAGTCAACCGTCTTTGACTCCAGAAATGAAGCCATTCCGAGCCAAACGATCTCGTTTAATTGGGTCAAAATCTCCTGGTTCATTTGAAACTTGTGTTTCAACATCATGAGAGACTCCAGTTACTCCAATTATTTTTGGTAACCCTGCCTTTATAGAAGAAGTTCTGCAGTTACAACAGGACATTAGAACTAATCCTAGTGTAACGGTAAACACATCTATCCCTTAACCAACTCCCACTAGGGCTGATTCAAAAGGTGTCACCCCTCCAGTATCTGTTGCTGAAGAAACTATACCTTCTTCGGCACCAGAAATATTTTACAGACCTGACGGTATACCTCTTCCACCTGAACTGATTGCTATAGAAGAGATTGTAAAGGATCTTCCATCTAGTACCCCATTGCATTTTGGAAATGGGATCCACCTATATCCTTCTACTACAGAAGTTAGTTCTTTTGATCACCATTCATCGCAAGTTCCTGTCGAATCGCTAGGAAATCTTTTAGGTAGACTCAATATGTCTAAACAACCATCAACATCTAGGAATGTGTCATCTGATATAGCAGTAGCAGAGCCTCCTGCCGCTACTCTGACAATGTTCGCTGGTATACCATCTATCCCAACTAGTTCTCAACCACCAGATGGAGTCCACCCAGGGACTATTTCGACAGCATGGTTTGTTCCTATTTGTTCATCCAGAATCTTATCTAGAATTTCTTATGTTGAGACTCAGCAAATCAATCCTTCACATCAATATTAATTTGGCCAGTCCAGTCTCCAAAGACCAATTTACCCTTTGAACACTGGATTGTAGCCATATGGGGGGCAGTATGCCTTTTCATTGTTCCCTCCAAGAGAACAAACATATGAGAGTTCACAACAAAATTTGGGTCAACCTGGAATTGCATCCAGTGGTTGGGCACCAATACTGCCTCAACAGCCAAGAGTTGTATATTCAATGCAACCAAATCAACCTGTGTCGAACATACCCACTACACCTGCTATTGTGACGGTGTCACAAGTACAAGCGTTGCCTATTGTATGTCAACCTCAAGTCTCTCAGGTCGTAATACAACAGCCTCTTGTCTCTATGACTCAATCGCAACCTCATATTAGTTCCTCCTTAGCTAGAGCAACTCAGGCTCAAACGGGTACTATCACCCCTCATCTTGGTCAAACATCCAGTATTGGACAACAGCAAATGGTCCAACAACCATGGCTGGTACAATATCAACAACCACAATTCCAGCAAGCTTACCAAGGACCTGAGCAACAAAGCTTTGCAGATAATGGGAAACCGTATGTTTAAAATGGTTACCAACAATCATATTATAATGGTTATGCCCATCAACCTTATCAAAGTTATCAGCATCAAATACATTATGCTAGTATGCAAAGACCCACTGCTCAGGCAATCCCATCTTATCCTGGGTATGCTTTGCCAAACCTGAATCAACAATTGCCTTTCGTAGCAACTTTAGAATTACTAGATCTGAACCGACTAACAAATGATCCAATTGCTTACGCCCCTTGGTGGCCAGTGATTCCTCATAAACTTCCATCAGATATTCCTAAATTCAATGGAAATTTGGGTGAAGATCCATCGAATCATGTAATGACCTTTCATTTGTGGTGTTCATCCAACACCCTCATTGATGATTCGATTAGGCTTCACCTTTTTCAACAAACGCTAACTGGTCCAGTAGTGAAATGGTACATCGAATTTCCTAGAGCTTCATTCGATAACTTCATCACCCTTCCCACTACCTTTTTAACCCATTTTCAGTTACCCATAAGGTACAAAACAAGAATGGAGATCCTTACCAATTTTAAACAGACAACAGCCACTCACATATCTAATCGTGTTCATGAGCGGCAATGGCGTCATCGAATGGTAAAGACATATGTTCCTAATCAGCTTCTAGATGAATGGTTTATTAAGTCATTGTTACCTTCTATTATAGAAGATGTGGCCAAGGGAGGAGTCATCACTGAAGAGCAAGTCATTTATCATGCACAATATCTAGACTTGATCTATACTCATTCTGGCACGCTCTATGACAAAATTCCTGATGCTCCTAGACCATAATTTTCCGTTCCTACCCCTCCTAAATCAAACAGGGACACTCATGCCGGTGATGGCATGATTGGCACCTTAAGTACGCAAACCGCAAAGGCCACATCTGCTAAGGCCCTTGCGGTTTCCAGTAAAAAAGCAAATGACAAACTTCCTACCTCGAAGGTTAATGTCGTGTCATCAGACAAAGGCAAAGAACCGAAGCAACCAGGGGGCAAGAAGAAAGGGAAAAACAAAAAGAAGAAATAGGAAGATTTGACTCCTAAAAGATCTTCTAAAAACCATGTTGGGTGAAAGAAACCTACTTAGCCATGTTTCATATGTGATGGGGACCATTGGACGAAAGATTGTCTGCATCATGCTGAGGTCATGAATTTCTTCAAAACTTCAAGTACCTCGGCAGTATTGACTGATCCATTTCCAAACCCAGAAACCAATCTGGTTGTTATCGATCATGCTTCCCCATCCCAAGTGCTTATGTTGTCCATTTCGAAACAGTAAAGTGATGCTTTGATGTCAACAAGGAAGAAAGATTATGGGAATCCACAGATGCTGAACAACAAGGTTACAGATCAACCTAGTAGTTCGACAACAACTTCGTCAAAAGTTGTGCCACCCATAATTCCTGATCTAACAATAAATCCGCCAAGGGGAGTAGTACATAAATCGACGTTTAATCCTTGTGCTCGAGCAGCATAGAATTATAATATAGTAGAGGATCTGGCTCAATCACCATTCGCTATGTCGACACTTGAAGTACTACAAAATTGCCCCTCCCAAAAGTAAGCTTTATTATCAGCAATAGGTGGGATTGACCCAATGGATTCTAATCTAGTGTCCTTTAATCATAAAGGATATGAACCTCAGTTACCGGCTCAACTCGCTTTCCTCGTACAGGTAAAATCCCTCAACAAAACTGTTCATCGAACAATCATTGATGAGGGAGCATCTACCTGTATTATGTCATTGAGTTGCTGGAAAACTTTAGGCTCACCACCCTTGTCGAGATCATCAACGACATTAAAAGCATTCGATGGACGAACATACACGCCATATGGGATTTTAAGTAACTTGTAAGTTGAAATGGGGGGCAAGACAGTAGAAATTGAAGTTGAAGTTATCAATGGAAACCTCGATTACAATATCCTACTGGGAAGGCCCTGGACTTATGCTATGGCTGCTGTTGTGTCAACATATTTTAGAAAAATTGCATTTCCCTTCCAAGGCGGAATTGCAATCATTGACCAACTAACCTTTTTCCCCAACAGTTCACAAGCTACGGGAAGCATTCCAATGATCCATGGAAGCTCTCAATCACTTCAAAATGTGAGAGTAGGCCTCCTAAAAGACCCTGCCTTAATGGGTACTTTTTCCCTCCTGCCACCAAGTAATCTAGCGAAAGTGGCCATGGTGGAAACCTGTAATTTGGTATCTTCTACATTAGCAAAGATTAAGAAGATTTCCAAACATTTTTTTAGCATGGATCATCACCAGGTATTGCCTCCAAGCCCCATAGAAATTTTGTAGCAATCAATTTTCTTGGTCTAGGCGGCAAACCCAAATCAACACTTATCAAGTGTTTGGATAGAAGGTCTCTAGAATATGGCACCTCTTCAGATCCTTGGTCACGTATACATTATACAGACGAAGGAATCATTTAGTAAATGATGATAGGAGAGGCACCATGGGAACATTACCACCATCATTCCCATCTTCAAGATAACAACGAAGATTATTCCAGCGACCTTAATCATCCTTCAGTTTTTTATTTTCTATCAAATATTGTAAATACAGTGGATTCTGAGTGAAATTTGTCCAATATTGAAGAAACTATCACCATAAATATCTCGACCAAACCTAATGTTGTAAAGAATATTCATGTTGGCAAATCTTGTTCTTCTTCAGAACTGGAAATATATTGCACTCTCTTTCACGAATTCAGAGATGTCTTTGCATGGTCGTATGAAGAAATGCTAGGCATTGACTCGAGCATCTTTGAACATGAAATCAAGATGTATCCAGATGTCAAACCAGTGTGAAAATGGCTTCGACAGGTTCACCCAAAGAAAGCCGCTGCCATCAAGGCAGAAGTTGAAAAACTTTTACATGTTGGTTTCATTTACCCTGATCCTCTAACTGATTAGGTATCAAATATTGTTCTTGTAATGAAAAAACAAGCAACGATTAGAGTTTGTGTTGATTACAGGGATGTAAATCAAGCTTGTCCGAAGGACAACTACCCTACACCCTTCATCAACCAGATAATTGATGAATGCACCGGATGCGAAATCTTTTCATTCACGGATGGATTTTCATGATACAATCAAATAAACATCCGCCCACAGGACCAGTCAAAGACTGCATTTATATGTCCGTGGGGCACATTCGCGTACCATAAACTACCTTTCGGTTTAAGGAATGCAGGGGCAACTTTTCATAGGGCTATGAACCACGCCTTCCATGACATCAAACACATCATTCAACCATATCTCGACAATTTACCAACTCATTTGTGAAAGCAGACTGATCATCTGCAGCATTTAAGAGCTATATTTCTACGTTGTCGGCACTACAACATACGACTCAATCCACACAAGTGTGTGTTTTGTGTAACTTCTGGTCATTTACTTGGTTTCGTAGTTTCTAAAGACGGGATTCGGCTCAACCCATGTAAGGTTCAGACAATCAGCGACATGCCTCCACCTTCAAATTTGCTTCAGATTTAGAAACTCCAAGGGAAAGCAAACTTGCACGCCTTGGACATAAATATGATCGTTGTTATGTCCGAAGAGAATGAGGAAGGATCGTCAATTCAGGTATCTGAAATTTTTTATCTTTCTCCGTGGTATTCAGATATCATATATGTGCTTAAAATTTTGTCACCACCGCCCGGCATGATTAGAAACAAAGCGAGAACACTCAAGTTGAAAGCTGCTAAGTTTTGCATTCTTAATTCCACACTATATTGGAAAGATCCCGATGGCGTTCTATTAAATTGCTTGGTGGAAAAGGAAGCAAAGAAGGTCATGGAGGACTGCCACCAAGGAGACTGTGGTGGTCACCTTTTTTGGAAGTCAACAGCAAATAAAATTCTGAGAGCAGGGTACTATTGGCTGACATTGTTTGCTGATGTATATAAGATGGTCAAGAGATGTCATAAGTGTCAGATTTTCAAAGGACAGCAGAAGTTACAGCCTTATCCACTTAAGCCTATTGAGGTGAGTTCTCCTTTCCAGTAATGGGGATTGGATTTCATTGGTGAAATTCATCCCGCTTCTTCCGGTCAGCATAGATGGATCCTCACAGCGACAGATTATTTCACGAAATGGATCGAGGCAATTCCCACCAGACAAGCTACTGATGCGGTAATCATTTCATTCCTTGAAAAATAACATCTTGTCTCGCTTTGGTTGCCCCGAAAAGTTAATCACTGATAACGCAACAGCTTTAAAATCAAAAAGGATGGTAGAGTTTTTGTCATAAATATCACATCATTTTGGGTCACTCAACTGCCTATCATCCGCAAGGCAATGGATTGGCAGAGTCTTCGAACAAATCATTGGTCAACATCATCAAGAAGCTGCTGGAAATAAATAAGAAGAGCTGGCATAAGAGGCTGGTCAATGCACTGTGGGCAGATCGAGTCAGTCAGAAGAAATCCATAGGTACATCACCTTTCGAGCTTGTTTATGGAGTTGATACAGTATTTCCTACCTCTCTCGCTACCCCGGTAGTCAAACTTCTTAAGGAGGCCAGCAATAAAGAAGATCCCATGCAGAGAAGGTTGAATCAAATGGTCCACTTGCAGCAGACCAGAGAAGAAGTTTTCAAGAACACATCCAAATTGCAGGACAAGATTACGAAAATTTATGACAGAAAAGAAAAGGCAGAAAAATTTTAGTTGGATGATGTGGTGTTGAAGTGGGATGCAAGGAATGAGGAAAAAGGTAAGCACGGTAAGTTCGAGAATCTCTGGAAAGGTCCCTTTAAAATTGCAGCATATCAGGGTCAAAATGCCTTTCTTCTGAAGGAAATGAACGGGGAAGATTGTCCAGGAGGGTCGATCAATGGTCGGCTACTGAAGTGGTACCATTTCTGAGTTATTAACATTGCTTCCACTGTCATTGTAAATACCATTTTTATTTCAGTTTGGTTAGAGTTTGTCAAGTTAGTCTTCAAGTCATTTCAATGTCAAATTTAAGTCAATTTTTTGGTCATTTCAATTTCATAAATGAGTCAGAGTCCTGTGTTGTTTGTCGAAATAATGACTCCATAGCCCAATGGATGAAGGCACTATCTAGCTCTTCTAGAGGTCTGCTATTCTTGGCACCTCCAAGGAGCTACCATCCCCCAATGAAACCAATGTTAGAGTCGGTCTTGTCAGTCCTTCGTCAGAGATAAAAACTCTTTATGCATTTCATTTTTAGGTGTCTCGCTCCATTCACCTAGCTGCATTCCGCTAGGGGCATACCATAATCTGACGGAAAAGGTCATGCTAGTCATTTCCCCTCATGTCTGGCTCCTGCTGGCTTAGGTCTTTTGTCAATGATCATTAAAGTCCATGAAAGTCAAGGTTTGGTCCTTTAACGGAAAAAAGTCATTTTCGATCATTAGGTCTAGGGATTAATCAATTTTGTCTTCAACCATGTCCAATAAATCCATGCAGGCTAGAGTGAGGCCCTTACAAAGTTATGATTCAGAGAGTTTCATCATCATGTTGATAGACTTCAACTGTTCTTCAAAACTCTGTTTTGAAGAAAAGTCAAACAGTGTCATTTGTGATAAAATTTTCAAAAAAGTCGTCAGTTGATTTCTTCAGGTGCAGTCATGGTTTCCGTGGCCAAATGCCCTATCATGCAATCCCTGCAAGAGTGCCGAAAATTTCATCATTTGAGCTAAAATTTCAAAGGGACAGTGAAATTCAATGTTTCTTTAATTCAGTGAAAAAATCCAAACTGAAACATTAGCAAAGTGGGTTTTTGGAGAAGAAAAAATTAAACCCATGACTTCAAAGTCTTTATATACAAGTTTCCACAAAAATCAAGGTCATTGGGCAAATCAAGGTCATAGAGAAACATATCAAAGTTTGTGAGAGAGATAGCACACATTTGGAGTGAAGTGGGAGTCGTTTTCCAAAGCGCGGCGCACACACAGAGGGGCGCGGCACACATACAGAGTGCGGCGCACACAGATCCACCCCACAGTGCAAATTTTACAAGGGCGTGGCCCATATAAAGGGTACGGCGCACTGGGTTTGGCACGTGGCGCACACCCACAAAGGCCCGAAATCGTGCCAAATTGCCTCAAGTTGCCTGTGAAACCCCTCAAATCGACAGGTAGGCTCTATATCATGGCTTTCTCATCAAATTTTGTGAAGGTTATGGTGGTTCATGGCTATGTTTAATTGCAACAAAACTCATAAAACCAACCACTAAAAAAAAAAAACATCAAAGCCATGGTTGCTAGGGTTGCAAAATTGTGGTGTTAGTGCCAAGGCCTCGTTTTCACCCCTCATTTTTCCCTTTCTTGCCATTTTTCCCTATCCCCCCTTTCTCATTTTTCCTATTA
>APFE030885412.1:36897-53080 GCA_000404065.3 Pinus taeda
ATTTTTCATTTGCAGGAACATAGAGAGGATGAACACCTTCATGCAGCATAAGACCCCTCAGCAGCAACTTAACAGTGTCTATCACTTTGCTCTTATTCGGATTTTGGTGGTCATCAGTTGGGATTGTAGGGCATTGCTTGGGAGGACTTCATCTCCCATGACCTCTTCAGCACTTCACAGGTATTATCAGAGGTAGAGCATGAGATAGGTGGTCCTTCTCATCAGTATGAGCGCTATGAGACCACTACTATGCCAGTATTCGTTACATATCATAGAGGCAGTAGGCACTTGTTTGCAGCAGCAAAGCGAGTGTTATCTCCACCCAGGGTGGAAGGGGCCTCACTTCCGACATTGACAACGCAGGTACAGGACAAGGGCAAGAGGCCCATACATGACGAGGGGCCATCAGGTGAATAGGAGGCTGACTTCATCCTCATTCAGGATGATGATGCAGATGTGGAGAGTGCCAAACTTAGGATGACCATCCAGGAGCAGAAAATAGAGATCCAGGACTTGTCACTCAATTTGGAGAGAGCCAAATGGATCATCAGGTATTTGGAGCAGAGGAACAAATAGCTTGAGGACCGGCATGAGATCATGGAGCTGCAAAGCATCCATGAGAATCGCCAAGTTGCCCAGCATAGGAGGATCGAGCTCACTCCCTTGGAGCAAGAGATTAACAATGATCGTGAGTCTTGGCTTGAGCGTATCAACATCCACCTTGAGAGACTGGTGGAGAAGGCTGACAGGGACAAAACCATACTAAGGCAGATGGTTTATCATTACAGGGCACGGAACATGAGTTCGAAGGCTCGGATAAGGAGCTTGAAGGCAAAATTGAGCAAAGCGAAAAAGAGGCAAAAGAGGCAAAAAGAGCAAGATCAACTTCGAATCTTGGCTAAAGCCTATATGGCCCAGCATAGTACCTCTTAGAGAAACTCCAACCCAAATTTCAAGAAATTTGGGGCAATTTTGGTCAGATGGCAAAATTTTGGTCACAACACAGGTTTTCTCTCCCTGTGCGTTGTGCCACTGGCGCGGCGCTTAGAATTGGGAGCTAAATTGAAAATGGTTTACATTTTTGGATTCAGCATGCAAAATCACGACTGCTGGTACATGGACAAGAAATTTGGGCATGATTTGAGTCTCCATGAGGTCAAAAACACCCAAAAAATGACCTCTCTGCCCCTATTTTGACACACAGGAAGCAGTCTTGGGAGAATGAAGATTTGGAGGGGTAAATGAGCACCAAATTCAGAAATTCCACTTGGATTGGAAAGTAGATAGGCCAGGATTTCTAACAAGCACACTTTGGCACATTTTGGACTCCTACAGTTACCTCAAAACAGCCTCCAAAGTCGTGCAGCGCATATAGAGAAAAAGACCAAATTCACCTCCTTTTCGCGAAATTTCGATTCGCGACTTTCTCCAAGTGGGCCCGCTCATCTACACTTCACTTTTTTCGGAAACTAAGGAAAATTTTAAAGAGTTTGGCTTCTATCCAAGTGGAAAAGGAAGGCAAACGGTCACCCAAGCCATTTGTCATTTTTGTAACGCTGCACCTGTAGCTAATGGTTGGCTTTCCATCTCCATTTTGTAATTTTTTGAGAAACTCTCCAACTCTTGGTCATTCTATTTCCTCATGGCATAGTCTATTTATTGTATGCAAACTATTTGCAAAGGGTTGGTTGGCTTGTAATTTCTGGGAGACTGTGGGAAAGAAACTCTATTTCTTCATTGTATATTTTGACAAAGGATTAATGAAAGGCAGTGGCTCTATTTCATGAGATTCATGTGGTTGTGAGTGTAGCAAATGTGTTTTTCCTTATGTTTCATATGTATTTCATTATGTTTCATAGTTCATTCATATTCATTTCCAGTGAAATTTTCTGAGTAAGATAAGGTAGAATTCATTTTTATTGCTCTGTTTGTGGGAAAGTTTCACGCTGTGTGTTTTTCTTCTGTTGAAAAGGATTCATGTACTTATGCCCTTTTCACCCTCCTAAGCAAATCTCTCCATTTCGCGTTATTTCAAACTAAATTGCTAGACTTTCCACCTGTCTTGCCTCACGAAGTAATTTGTGCCCTTGTATTAAATTCTTTGCTCATTACTGTCCGTTGGTCCCATAACATCCCAGAAGCTCAGTCATTCATAAAAAAATGTTTCTTGTATCTTACTAGCCTAAGATCAATATTTCACTGTAATTCATCTCAGATCATTTCGTTTATTTATTCGATGAGCGTGACTCGGAGAGAGCCCTCTCCTGTTTCTGGTAGGGCTAGCTACCAGACTGAGCGTGGTTTGTGGTTACCCTGAATTTTGCCTTCCTTCGGCCTAAGGCAGATTTAGGTGCTAACACGCGGAACCTATCTTCTGCAACCTGGGCCATTTTTTATCTGAGTGGCGAGTTAGTGAGTTTTAGAGGGATATGTATTGGTCAATCAACGAACAACATCATTGAATACAGCGCGTTGAAGGAGCTTCTCTCTGATGCCATCGTGCATGGCATACGCCGACTTGTTGTCAAGCTAGACTCACAACTCGTCATCCTATAGATTACTGGCATCTATTCCGTTCGGAATCCAGCTATCTATCGTATGTTCCTAAGGGTCAAGATTTTGGAAAGATAGTTTGATTCTATTCAATATCAACACAATTCCAGAAACTTAAACACATTAACTGATTCATTAGAAAATTATGTGTTAGATAGACATTTGCAGCATTTATAAAGGAAAAAGAATTTCAATTAACATTTGCATCAGGATCACATAACTTAACCAAAATAAAGCTCCAAAAATCAAAAATATATATAGTTGTTTATAGTTTTTATAGAATTTTTTGTGTCCAGGGCAAAATAGATCATACGACCCAAAAACTAAAAAATGCAGAGAAGCACCCTAGAGTAAGGGTGTTGGTGATAACAAGTCACTGCCTGTGCGATCATACATAAGAGCCTAGTCTGTCGACTCAACATGCCACTGGTATGGCGCTGTAATCTCAAAGGTAACTCGTTGGTCCTCACATCCTGAATACCAAGTGTGAGACCCTCGATCTGATCCTGCAATATTGCAAGGGTCTCCGCTATGTCCATATCATGAAGGATAGCCCTCCCTATAGTCTCTCCTACTGAAACGACAACTGCTACCCTTGGACGCGCTGCTAGTCACACTGGCCCAACATTTACATAAATATATGAGTTTGATTAGTCTTGATAATGTTTAAAAAACACAAGAACATTATAAAAGTAATAAACAAATATATGGTCAGATCATTTTACCCATAACACTCCACTGCTTGCCAGCTGGTAGCACCAAATCTAGGTCACCCCGGAAATCCATCCCAACATTGGATACTCGGTGAAGACCATCTCCTGCCAGTTGAACCACTCAAAGAAGGCATCGGAGAATGAAATCTGTGACTGGCCAACATGTCTGACCATGAGGTCAACCCATCTCTACATCTGTGGTTCCCTCGGTGCTGGCAATCCTAGTGAAATGTATTATGGTTGCATCAATGAAATCCTCTCTAAGGCGAAATCAGTCAGAATGGAACCGTAGCCGAAGTTCTTAGATCTTCCATTCTTCACCTTGGAAAGTTGTTCTTTTATAACTCGAAGCACTGCATCACACCAGTTGAATACCTTTGGTTCTAGGAATTCTAAAGCATACTGCATATACGATCTATTGGCCAAATGAAGCATCCTGCTACCAGCCAATCTAGAAAAGGTGAATAAAATAGTCCTCAAGGACCGGTCAGTGACATCTCAAATATTGATCTTGCCATCCCTGCTCGGCTGAGATCCATATCTACAAAACTGGCGAATATAATCCCTCACGGATTCACCCCCACGGGCAGATCCTGATAGTGAGAGAGGGGCACCACGCCTCAATAACCCAGTCAAAAAGTAGATATCTCAACTATCAAAGGAATGGATTTTCCTCTAATCTGCAACACCTAGTTAGTCGGATCCCATGCATCGAGAAGATATTGCAACAAATTGATTTGTTGCCTCATGCTGGATATGCGGAAGAATTTGAGCAAGCCACGGTTTCGCAATACAGTAACCGTACCTAGATCATGTAAGGCAATCATGTCCTCTTCTTCATGCTCACATTCACTCCATGTAATGACCATCTTGATCCGATGAATCTCTGAAACACAAGCAAGAGATGAATTAGGATCTTGATTTGGGCAAAAACAGGAAAAATTTTCATGAGAAAACACTGCATAAACTTTCTCTCCTACGCCCATCACACCCTGGCTGTGTACAGGGTGGGATGCATACTGACTGGCCAATGGCCAGCTCAGTATGCATTGCACCTTTTGATGTATACTAGGTGCGATGGGGAGAGAACGAATTGTTCAAACCCCTGAGGCCCAGAAGAATAGGAAAAGTTTCTCAGAATCAGAAAAGGAAGGAATGCAATTGAAGAGCTCAGAGTTAGCTCCTACCTAGTCCTGACGGTGCGAAGAATAGTCCACCAGATCTCTCAAAATCAGCTAGTGAAATTTGAGGGGGAAAATACTTCCAGAGCTTCAAAAATCCCAAATTTGAATGAAATGGTAAAATGAGAAGTAAAACTGCTTTTATGTTACTATTCACGTAATTCCAAGTAAGATTTTAGTTTTTAACTCATTTTCAAGCATGTATTTACATTTCTAATCAATTTGATGGAGTAATTGAATAGGTTGTGCGACCGTCGAAAGAATATAGTGTTAATGGTAAAATGAGCATCTCTGACTATTATCAACGAGCAATGTTTCCGCAATGTTCAAGCTCGTTAAAAAATAAACCTAGCACTGAGCATAGTTTCTAAAGATTCAAGCTCATTAAAAAATGAATCCACCCTTGGTAAATAACCTTTGTGATTGCATTGCTATCAACCTTTTGAGCCTTGGTCGTGTTCTTACCATCACCTCCACTCTTTTAGCCGATTGTACACCTCCACTTGATTGTTTACCCTTTTAAGGAATAGTTGCGACAAGTGATTCTGTTAGCCACCCTCCTTACACTGTCGTGCTTGAGAAACTCCAAACATACCTGAAACCAGTTGCTACCCGAAAACATCACTCATTCCTCAAAAATGATTCTCTTTTAAGCTCTTTTTAGACTTGTAAAATATGAAAAGATTGTCGAGGTACTGGCCTTTCTAGCTCATTAAAGTAAAGGGAAGCGCCAACCCTCCTCTACATTTTAATCTTTTTGGACCTGAGGGATCGTCCCACAAAAATATCGAGCGCTTGTCTTTTTTCAGCTCGCTAAAACAATCGAAAAGTCATCCCTTTCGTATAATTTTATACTTTTTCGGACTTAAGGGATTATACCACGAAAAAGGACTGCTCAAGTTTCCTTTTTGTCCCTTTGCAAACTCTCCAAACATGACAAGGACCGAGTTATCTTTGTCGTTAAACTTGTTAAAACAATAGCGACAAACTTGTCCACCCGAACAAGAGCAAGTTTCACTGTTGCTAGGCTCGCTAAAACATAGCGATAGGTTTGCCCGAAGGGAAAATTATAGAACAAGCATATGTTATCCTCCTCAAGCTTGACAAAAATAAAGAGGTACTAGTCAACAATGACTAGGGAAAAAGGGAAGAACTTTGAAGAATTCATTGGTAGTGGTCACTCTTGACATGACACTTTCACTCCATCACCATGCTTGAGTCGGGTTGGGTTTTTCGTTCACCGGTCATATCACCATTGGTCCTCCGTACCATCCATTTTTGGGGTTAACGCTACCAATCCATTTAGTGTCTCCGATATGTTCAAGAGAAGTTGCTCAGAGAATCACCAACCCAACTATGCCTCATCCACTACAATACCTTCACTCTCCATTTTTCATGACCGCCATTTCCTTAAACCTTGTATCATCAGATCTTTTCACTTCCACAAAATCATTTGCTTCGTTTCGTGTCGTAGATGTGGGATTCATTAGGCCCTCCTACAATGGGTCACTTTCTTGTCAAACATCAACTCATTATCCAAGAAGTTGACTTAGGAACAACCATTTCAGTACTTTGAAGCTTGCATGCCTCAATGGCAAGTTTCTCACCTCCAGTGACAGGTTTACATCAATGGCCTTCGACCAAAAGATTTTACGTGGTGTTTGACATCGACTCATATATTCACACCACGTGAATTGTACTACAGTACCTTGAGGGTCATTATCATTATCGGTGATTCCTCTCGTGCCTGTTAACAGCTTACATCATTGGCTAGTAATCAGGAAATGTCTTTCCATGTTCGACATAAGAACATCTTTTCACATGGATCGACTTGTACATCGGGCGAAGATTGAACGAGTTTGAAGACCCCAGATCTAGTTTCATCCATCCAAGCCGCGATATATTTAGGAAAATAAAGACATCAAATGTACTCCATAGCTGCATAGATAATCATCCAAGCTAAGGATGATGGCTCTACAAGAATCACCAGTCTACAACAACAGACAATTGTCTGTCCTATATACATAAAAATGAATTTATAAAGTTGAGCATGAATTTATAAAGGAAAACACAATTTACTTTGAATTGTCTATTTCTAAGATAGCTAAGAGTTGTATCTGAATAGACACTAGTTTTCCCAGAAACAACTCTTGATACAAGTTTGGAGGCAAGATAGCTTCTTTATCATAAACTAGGAAGTAGGGTAATATTTTCAAGGAAGTTTTCGGGGTAACACTGTCAACCCAAAGAGCATTGGTAAAAGCCTTATGCCAGTTCCTTTGTTCAAATAAAATGGTTTTATTGATTATATGGATAAGTTTCTTATTTCTTTATTCAGCTAGACCACTTCCCTAGGGATAGTAATTAAATTCATGTTTAAAACAATCCCATTCTCTAATGAAATTTCATAAAGCTTTAATGATGAAAAATATGTTGCATTATCAAAGACAAGTGACATAGGAACACCAAACCTGGTTATGATGTTTTATTGTAAAAAGTGGATGACTTCATGGCCAATTACGTATCTTAGGGTAACTACTTCTGACTACCAGATAAAGTGATATATTGTTGTTAGGATATACTAGTGTTGCTTCGATGAATGAGGAAAAAATTATCTTATCACATCAAGGCCCCACTGTTGGAACGACTCTTCAACTGCTAATTGTAGTAGTGGAGCGGCTGGCCTCTGATCATGGTCAGCTTATCTCTGACATACTTTGCACTTGCAGACATAAACGTGAGCATCCTTAAATAGGGCAGGCCAATAATAACCAGCCCTCATGACGTTATGCATTGTAGTGTCGCATGCATAGTGACCACCTATCAATCCATTTTGTAAACCCTTTAAGACCTTATTTGTATGATGTGGCTCAAGGAACCTCAGTAGAACACCTTGTGGTGCTTCTGAAAAAGCACTCCATGAACTAATTGGTAAGATAATGCTTTTAAATAGATTTCCATTTTTTATTTATTCGATAAGTGTGAGGGCAAGGTGTTATGCTCCAAAAATTATCATATATCTGCACACCAAAGCATTGTAGATGTCAGCTGAGGAACATATTCAATATTGTATATTTTGATCTCCTACTCCTACCCTGAAAGATCTTTTTCGGGAGCATTTCTTACTTCGGCGGCTAGCTTATAAAGGCCATGACCCTTTATGGTATGAATTGGTTTAAATTCCAGGTCATTTACTTGAAGACAAGTCATCGAGTTGGCCCTCTTCTCACCTAAATATTGTTACATGAACAGTGTTCTTACTCTTGGATGAGGTACAAATACGATTGTGTGAGCTTTCAATATGTAGGGCATGAAATACTTAATTGCCTTAAATACTGCACACGCTTGTTTATTGATGGCTGGATAATTTGATTCAAGCCCTTGTAGGATAGCACTCATAAAAGAGATAGTCTACTCATTTCCTTCATTATCTTTCTGAGTCAACATGATCACAATTGAAAAATCTGAAGCAAATGTATAAAGCAGGAAATGCATTCCATAATTTGGATTGAACATTGTGGGTGCATCAGTGATAGCCTGCTTGATCTTAGTGAAAGTGTCTTTCTCCTGTTTGTCCGATTTGTATACAGCATATTTCTTAATCATCTCTTGTATAGGTTTAACTATCTGAGCGTAATCAAAGATGAATTTTCTCATGGATTTGATTTTTTGTAATAAATATTGCATGGCTTTCTTATTCACCGGAAATATGATCTGTGTGATAGCCTTGACCCTTTTAGGATCAATTTCAATTCCACTCTTTACTATGATGTGCCATATTAAAATACCTTCGAACACACCAAAGACGCTCTTCTTGGTATTGAAGATAAATCCCATACTTCTGGCACCACTCAAATATCTGCTTCAGATGATGTACATGATCTGATCATTTCTTGGAAACACGGTAACATCATCTAAATAAACAACAATGTTTTGACCTATAAGTCCATGAAAGGTGATGTCAATCACTCTTTGGAAAGTTGCACCAACATTTATTAGTCCAAATGGCATCCCCTTGAAATCGAATTCTCCCCATGTAGTCTGGAAGGTAGTCTTTAATTGGTCAGGTTCCGTTACTAGTACTTGATTATAACTTGAAAATCCATCTAGTAATGAAAACATTTTAGACCCAGATACTATCTAGAGTATCTGCTCCATGAATGGCACTAGATAGTTATCTTTATCAGAAGCTTAACTGAGACTCTAAAAATCAACACATAGACATATTTCACAGACATCTTTCTAACGAAGACAAAGTTGGAAACCCATGTGGAATGTATAACTTTGAAGATGATCTAGGCATCCAGCAGCTTTCTTAATTCCTTCTAAATAAAGGGTTCTAGTGTTGGATGAACTTTTTTTAGTTTTCACTTGAACAACTTCACCCCTTATTTTATAGGAATTACATGCTAGATGATACGAGTGTCATAAGTCTTTAATTCATTGTATGTTCATGCAAACATGTCTCAATAATGCTTGAATAAGTGGATAAATACTTTTCATTCATGTGGAGAACAATAGTTACCAAGGTTCACATACTTTGGATCTTGTGGGATTCCTAGGTTGACTTGTTCATATGCTAGCTTTGACCTCTGAGTCTTCGTATTGGTTGGTCCTCTAAACCAGTTTTGTAGATCATATCATTTCTTCAGGGACACCACACTTTTTGGTATAATGTTTCCTTTCATTGCATTAGATGCTTCCTGTAGAGCCTGATCATGCTCATCCTCCTCAATGACAGCATCTTTGAATATATCAGCATTAGCCATAAAGTGTAGTATATGTTGATCATCATTGAAAACATGTAAACTAGTAACGTGGCTTGGCACAAATGGTTTATATAAAATTTCAATAGAAAAAACATGTTCCAATGGAGACATCCTAGCGACCGCATTTGCTAATGCATTTGTTGTCGCATTTATAACTCTAGGAATGGAGAAAATATTGAAAGCTTTAAAATGATTTATCAAACACCATACCTCCTGCTGGTAGTTTTTGAGGTATGGTGAAACACAGTGTATAGTATCTCATACCTAACAAGTGACCACCTCTGAGTCACCAATTACCTTTAGAAACTCTACCTTCAGGTCAATAGCTTTCTTTAATCCAAGTACGAGCGCTTCATATTTTGTGGTGTTATTGGTGCACTCAAACTCCAAACAACATATAAGGATATGCTTCTTATTGCTTGGGTCTATAAGAACACAACCTGCTCAAGAACCATCCTATCTCTTTGAACCATCAAAATATTAAGACCAAATATTATGGGCTACCAAGCTACTTCCTATACAACTATTATTATTATTACTAGTATTATGTACATCTATATTACAAGTTTCATTCGCACCAACTAGATAACAAGGAAGGAGTTCCAGTTGTGTATTTGGTGGAAGGGGTGATGGTTGCACCTGATAACACTTGAGGTCAGGTTCAAGAAAGAAATTCCCAAAAATCAAACTAGCAAAAGTGAGAGGATCGTTGTGGCCCTTGAGTGGTGTCACAGTGGGCTTCATGTACGACTCAGTGTTCACTCGAATCTGATTATTCCTACCCTTATATGGAATCCACAAATGTGACTAGTCTGTTGCAAAATATCCTTGTAATTATTAGACCGGTCTTTGTTAAGTAATACACCATAGGCTTTTGTTATGTCCATAATTACAATATTTATAAATTTGTGAACTTGAGCGTCTTTCGATAATCTAATAAGCACATTCCTAAGCTCACCAATAGCTTGGAAAAGAGACCTATTGGTTTTCTCTCATTTTTCATTTATATTATTTTCTATTGATAAAGGCATTACATTTATGGAAGCACCAGAGACTACTAAACAGTTATGGACATTATAATTGAAAATTTCAAACATTAACAAAAACGGTGGGCTGAGAGTGTTAGTTTCTAGTATTAAAGCTTTTAATACATATTTAAGGGGACCGGAAGAGTTACCTGGCACCCTTTGAGGGGAGGAAGCTTTACCGCCTGTCAAAGGTCGTTGAAAGGTCTAGACAATGAGTTCACATTGGCCTACAATATTTGCAAGCTCGTAGATGGAGATGTTGGCTCACATTTTCTTCATATATTCCACAATATTATAATCAATTGTTTCAACAATAGCATGAAATGTTGAAGTGTCTCGAGGAGTGGCTTTGCTTGACACCTTTGGAATGCTACACTTACCTTTGGAATGGACTTGGTTCTGTCTCCAGGCTTACTCTATGTATTCTAAGCAGGATTAACCGGTGGTGAAATTCTTCTTAGTAACTACTCTTTTAGCTTATGTCTTTTTAATTCCTATTCAAATATGGGCCCTTTACTCCTTAGACTATATTGACCATTTTTCTTTTGAGGAGGAGGCTCATTCTATGGTGGTTCTTCAGCACCATTCTTATCAACATTGTAAATACAATGATATGTGTTCACTACATGTCCAACACTTTTTCTTTCCTCAATCACTACAAGTTCCTCTACTTCTTATGCATGTTCTATCTGCTCATCTACTAATAGTGTATCTATAATGTGTGTAGCCAGAGAGTTCATGTTTTTATTCCACTGAGGGTGTGTTTTTCTTACCTGAATGATATTCCTAATGAAAAGAACAATAACTATCCATGTCAATGCTTTCTATGTTCATCACAATATTCAAACTTTGTGTAGACTTGGTGGGTTGATTGTTGTTGTTACTAATAATCCTTTGAAAAGGAAAGGACTTGGGAGCCTTGTTATTGGTGAAAGTCTCACTTGGCCTTTTATTTAGTTCTGAAATTTCATTGGTGAGCATCTTCTCCATCTTGGTCAAGCTTTCGATATCAGATGATTCCTTCTCTTTTGCCTTACTAGAATAAGGTTGTGACTTCCTACTAGTATTTTTGGATTCTTTTGATTCTTCATTGTTCGTAATGACCCCAATTGTGTGCAATTCCTTCTCAAAAGTGACTACTTCTACAAAATTGAGTGCCAATGTCACCTTCATCACTCTCTTTATAAATTGGAAAATACTGGTAGGCAAGGAAGTTGTGTAGTAATCGAATCGTGCGGCTATGTGTTTAGGGGAAACTTATTAAATATGCAGTTGAATCTATGATTAAAATATTTCACTTTCTCCTTTTCCCCCATTTTCATGCTTTCAATCTCTTTGAGTAGCATGGTGGGAGTTTTGTCATCAGCAAACTTCTCAAGAAAAAAAAATTAAACTCCCTCCAGGTGTGGATCGATTTGATGGGCAGACTATGGTACCATGATGTCGCTCTACCTTCTAATGTATAAGGGAATATCTTGAGGGCCACATCATCATACCTCACCTCCATCATTCACAAATGTAGGTAGAAATAATCGAGATGGTCTTCTGCCTTCATCTTCTTATTTGAATCATACTTTGAGAGCATCTTTTCCAAATGTCTCAGCATCGTATGCAAATTATTCAGAAGAGCTAGAGGCCCTTAGGCCATCCAAACCAAATCCTAGCCTGCCATGTTTTCATCTCTACAATCTTCCTCCTTGGCATAATCTAAGGAGTCTTCACTGTCTAATCCATTGAAGAGGTCATCAGAAAGAATAATTGTATCATCTTTGTATCCTTCAATAGGAGGTGGAATTTTTTCTTGATGTTCGATATCGTCTGCGGATTCTACCAACTACTAAAGAGTGGAAAAAACAAAATCTTCCACTATAGAAACCAATATACCAATACTAGTTGTCTCTTTCTTCTTTGGAAAATGTGGAAGATTCTATGCTCCAGGAATTAATCTCGTAACCTTCACGAACCGACATGTTATAGGCTGAATTTCCAAGATTTGTTCGTTATTAACATCACAAATTGATTTTGGGTCAGCCTAAGAAGATCCTCCAGCATCAAGAATCGAAGTATTGCCTAGAATGTTGCTACCTTGACCAGAAGGAGAATGATGAGGGTGTGTGGAGTGATCAGCCAGAAAAAAAACTAGCAACCCTCCTTCTAGCGCCAAAATGTTGACGGTGTTGGATACCACCAACATATAGGGGATCTCCCCAATATAAGGTCCCAACTAGACCTCACGTTGTTTGGTGTAGGATTCCAATCTAGAATATAGACCAATTTTTGTTTACTTAAATATGTGCCTTGGCTTCAGCTGTCAGCACAAGAGAGAAGCGTAATTGTCCTTTCGAATGAGAAAGATAGTATGCCTTGTGGATGTTCAATTACCGATGTATCAATTTTCTTCTACTGCAGGGCAAAATTAAGTGAGCCTCTAAGAGTGAAGTAATAGTACTACCCTAATGGAGACACACGTGAAAGAGAAAGTCTTGTCTAACATCAAGCAAAATAGTTCACAAGGATGCGATGATCATTATAAAAATAACAAAACATTTCCAACAAGGAGCACTCAAGTAACCGAAATAGTTCAATTAATACAGTACTAATGAATACAAACATGAACCATAAACATTCAAATAATAGTCTTAGAAACATTCACAATCCATGTGTGAAAACGTGTTGGCCTGCAAGGCTACAATATTAAGAAAAAGTACCAAGATATATAAATCCAATGAAAACCACTAGCTCCAATAGTGGAGAGTTAAAGCCACTACTTGCTCACCAAAACTACTAACTCTATCTCTCTAATGCCTTGTGGGAGAATCCAAGGTTAAAAATCATTTTCATGGGAAATAGGGATCTATTTATAACTTGAGGAATGACCTTTCACATGCTCATGACCCTTGACTTTCTAACTTCTTGTGACCTTTGGACTTCTACAACCTTTTGGATTCCAAATGAATTTTGGAATTACATATAGCTTTTGATATTACATGTATTTTGGATTTCCTTGACTCTTGGACTTCCACTTATTTGTCTTTTACAATGATCACAATAATACATCATGACTTCCACATCATCATGTGATGATACTGAACATGTCACTATTTTTATGACTGGGACTAATAACGACTGATTACATGGACTTTCTTCAGCAGTGACATTGTTGTTAGTTGTGTCTCCATTATTTATTGTTCTACTAATCATGGTGCTTCCACCCTCAAAAGGGTCTCAAGTCTTGGAGTCTTTGGGGTCCTTCGATCATTAATATTTAAGTGTGTCCTCATTCCTTCCATACTTCCTTTTCTTGTTCTCCTTGCTTGATCTTCCTCTTGCGTGCTTGCCATGGTGTTTTCTGAACTACTTTCATCTACAACCACTCCTGATGAGAAACTATTAACCTGGAAATCTCCTATTCTACCATGATCCATGCATATTATCTATACCATCCTTTCTGATGTGATCAAATAGGGTCAAAGGGGCTACAGGATGCAAGGGAACACTTTGAAAGGTTGAAAGGTTTAATAAGAGAGGCTTCAGGGCTTCATCATGCGCACATGTGCCCAAAAGAAGAAAACAGTCAAGGCAAGGTGCATGGCACAATTTTGAAGGATGAAGGGGAGGGATTTGGGCTTCCCAAGAGCTTTGTGTGCTCAAGAGAGAGAGGGAGGGTGTAAGGCACACTCCCAAAGCCTGAAAGTCAAAGCTCCATGCCTTTAGAGTGCACTCATGCATTCAAGAGGCCTAAAGATAGGCACAAGGCGCACTCTTAAAGCCTGAAGGTTGGGGATTCGTGCCTTCGAAGTGTGCCAGTGCGCTCAAGAAGTTCAGGAGGGTACATGGCGCATTGGGGAAGGCTGAAGGATTGAGCTTCAGGTCTTCAAGATGCACTAGTGTGCTCAAGGAGGGTTCACTTCTTCGAGTCGAAGGAGTGCGCTTGAGGAAGACTTATTCATTTTGGAGGGCATATTTTGGAACAAGGAAGGGGATTCATGCTTTGGGAGTGCACACAACTCTCAAGAAGGGTGCAGGGCACACTTTCAAACAACAAAAGGTCTCCCATCAAGGCTTAAGAGTGTGCTTGTGCACTCTTGGTATTAATGGGTGTACTTTGAAACCAAAATTTGTCTAAGTATGGATGAAAGGACAAGAGATGATAAGGACGAGTTCTATTCATAAAAACATGTGTGACACATAAAAAATCATCGAGAAAACTTAGACAAGCTTGATAAACAATGAATACATCAAAACACCACTTTATACACATTCCCCAAGTATTACGAGTGAAGTGTGTGCGACTACGACCAAAAAGTTTCGTTTTACCACAACAAAGATGTTACAACCTGTTGTGCTCTACAAACAACCCCCCCATTTCATATTATTTTTATTCATAAAACATTAAAATGTGAAATGGGTCCCCTTTAAAATAAAGTTGATATCAATACTTTTACTTAACAAAAGGTCCGATAATCAAATGAGCGCTTTATAAAAACCCTTTTTAAAAGCAATATCCATTTAAAAGAAATAAAGCAAATCTTCGTCATTGCGATAAAGCAATCGCAAGATCGCATATCGCAATGACATAAAGGACATATAAAATGGCACAAGGCTTTACGCCGATGCGATATCGCATTCGGCGATCGGCGATATCCAATGCACAACCAAAAGCGCCCCATATCAATACCCCCGATGCGATGAGCTATCGGCGATCGGCGATCGGCGGGTTCCTATCATTTGGGTCTCAATGCACATAAGCCTTTCGCCGATGCGATGTCGCAATCGGCGATCGGCGATACTCGATGCACATTGTTAAAGCAGACTTGTTATAACCCCCGATGCGATGCGATAAGGCACGGTTTTCAATAGAAAGCCGTTAAAATGATTGGAAAGCTCAATTTACTCTTATTTAAGGCATAATCACTTCCGCTCGGCTGCCAATACGTCCATTGCATGCTTAAGGAGATTTCTCGACCGAATAATGATATAATGGGCATTTATAAGGTGGCAGGTTTTATACGGCCATTTAATTGATTCATGTCTTAAAATCTTTCCATAGAATATCTCCACGCCCGTTTTAAAAGCTGAATATATTGCTGCGCATCTATTCATTTGCTATCAATTGCAAGTTTTATCTCTATCTCTCTGTGTTACACAAAATTGCCTCTCTGTGCAGAATTCATTCATAGACAGGAGTTCGAGCATGATGGGTAAGAAGTCTAAGAAGACTGCGGGTGCTTCCAATCCACCAGTCGTAGGACAAGCCGCTGCAAATAGCAAGAAAGGCCTAATATCTGATGCAACATGTACAGGCCTCGCCAGAGTGACTTGGCAAGGCACTTATGACTTAATAAAGGCCGAGAAACCAAAGCAAATGGTAGCAGAGGCTACTGCGGATTCATTACAGAAGTCAGACTGCACTCTCAAGGATTTGGCTGATTCTTTCCTTCATATGATAGAACTTTTAGCACAAGAGATGGGAGGATTTTCGGATCGTTCAAAACAGAAGACTTGAGGCAAATGTATCATTTGCCCGAGCCTGAGAATATATACAACAGCGCCTTCCTGGAGAAGTTTGCGAGCGAAAATGAGATTGAGTCCGAACCTATCAAGGATTGGAGGCAAAATCCGAACAAGCACAAGCACGAATCTTCCGGTAAGTACTCGGTTGATTCTTTGGCTTCTCCATATTGCTATGTAGGTATAATGATGTGTAGATTATGGGGTTTACACGACTCTGCTATTTTTACCATTGAAATGGTTCTTCTTATGGAGGCGGCAGTAAACAGCATAATTATGGATTGGGCTACTATCCTTTCGGATAACCTAGCAGTAGCTGTTCGTGACTTTAGGAATAAAACTATAGTCACTGAAAGGAAAATTCCCCCATTCTACTATAGTGCATATATCCTAGATACCTTATGTTTCAATTCCGAATTCCCTATTCT
>APFE030885412.1:57418-74435 GCA_000404065.3 Pinus taeda
ACCACTAGTGTTATCTATAAAACATTCACTCATCCCATTTATCTATTTCTGGGAAACTGGTCCCATTATCCCCAATCGGAGCCACTATCCCAAACGGAAAAGGAGTTGCACTAAGGTCCGGACCGGGTGGTTTCCCCAATGTTGTTGCAGCGATTTTCGAGGCATCAACACAACCATAAAAGGCATCAAGAGATATTCTAATCAATCTAACAGCACTTGATGACATTCAAGAACACTTAAAACATATAGAGAAACATGAAACAACACTTGACAACTGAGGCGACACTTGGTACGACAATGAAGTAGGCTCCAAAATTTGAATGTAGTGAAATTTTGGAGGGTGTTGTAGCAGTGACAACACTTACCTATTTGTTTTGACACAACCTTTAAGGTTTGTTATGAAGGTGGGGTCACATGACTTCATTTTTTAAACTTTGTAAAAATGAATTTTTGATGCCACCACTGTGATCAACTTGTCAAGATATTTCTGACAACATAAATTTTAGCTCAATCTGAGTTCTAAATCAAAAGTTATGCATGTTAGAAGTTTGACCTATTAAAAATGACCATGTCATCAAATCATCTATGTGGCGCCCCACATGGACTCCATCAATCTAGCGTGACCCTGACATGTCATCCCTAAAAGGCCCACGGTACCTAGTCGACATTATGGTGGCACAACCACTTTCTTGCATTCTCACCAACAACATGTAATAAGCAACAAGAAATGGTGGTGGGAAATATCTCGAACGGCAGGGTTCCCACATTGAAACCTTATTCAAATCATCCCTCTCATCTTTGGCATCACCCACTATGAGTTTACAGCAATTGAATCATGGTCGTGGGTGGTGGCCGGACCACGTGGTTCAATGAGTTGGAACTTTCATTAGGTTCATTCATCAACATTAGGCTCTCCTTACCTCTCTTTCATTTCAAATTAAATTTCAAATGCAAAGGTCAAAGACCTATGAGTATGGTCCACCACCAGACCACTTCATCTTGACCACATCATCCCAAAGCCACGTCACCTTGGCCAGGTCATCTCAGGCCACATCATCTCAACCATGTCATCTTAGGCCACATCATCCCATCCATTTCAGCTTAACATCTTGGTCTTGGGGTTTCCTTGTCTTGCATCCTTTCCAATCTCAATAGAAAATACCAAGGTCCAAGGTATTAAACTTGTGGTGTTAATCTTGTGCATTTTGTGCCCGAGTTGGAGCCCTGATATCCACATCATCTCAAGGTTTTGGTATTAGGGTTTCTCCTTCATTCCAATCTCAATGGAAAACATTAAGTTCCAAGGTCCAACAACCTAATGGTATTGTTCTGATACTCCTAGTTCCACCTCAATCCCTTAGTGTTGGGCTTAGCTAATATATCTATACTGGCAAACATTCCTCCCCATTAGTCCTGGAAAACATAATAAGTGTCAAGATAGGGTGTTCACCAAAGGAAAAGAAGGACGGTTTCCCCAAGCCCTATTCTTCGTGTATTGAGGCTCGTGGCCCAAGGTTTGATGACATATTGCTAATAGAAAGCTAAAAATTGACTATCAAGCGTTAGAAACCCTCTTTAGTAGGTTTAACTATTATTTATAAATCGAGATTGTCAAGTAAAGAAAGAGAGAGCATGAACAACTAGTTTATGACTTCCACCATGAACTTAACATTAACCAGCATAACCCATAACTTTAATTCCACTATAAATGGACAAGATAGCTGCAATTCACAAGTATGGACAAAACCTTCATAATTCAAGTATTTAATACAACTACAAACCTGTAAGGAAACTTGTTAATCTTGAATTTGATAGTGAAATTCATGCAATCAATCTAATATTTAAGGCATCTTGCAATCATGCATATGATAGTGAAATACTTAGTTCAAGAAAATAGTTTATATTCATAAAAACTTAAGACGGTTGGTCAATTATTAGCATAACCGTAAGTTTTAGGTATTCGCTCATAGACATACAAGATTATGCATTAATCATAAGCACAACAAGGAAGGTCATAATCCATAATCCAACATGTATAAACAATTATATTTATGTGTGCATGTTAAAGTGGTTGGCAAATAAAGGAGGGACTTCCACTCTCCACCTAACCATAGGCCAACTACATTGCAAATTTCTTGCAGTTGACCACCCTTGAACCTGATCCAAGGTCTAAGGGGATGCTTTCTCAAGGAATTTCACTTCAAGGCTTCGTAAACTCTCAGGAGATGGAGACCATTATTTAGGTGGTTTATTAGCTACACTTTAGCAATAAACCCCATAGTGACTCATTTACTTCTCTAAGTTCATTCACAGGGCTTCCTTACCATTTTCTTCTAGTACCCAAGGGATTCTCCACTTTGGGGAGGATGCCCCTCATCTCATCCTCTCCCAGTATGTGTTCTTCTATGTCTCTCAAAACCCAATACTCTTCCCCTCCTTTATATTATGTTGTCTCGGTGACTAAGAAAGGGCTTTCTGCTCGTTTTTTTTCTTGCTCTCTACCCATTCATTCTCTTCTCCTTTGCGTGAGCCTCCTTTTACCTGAGGTATTTGTCCCCACCTTGATCCATGAGGGAGATGAATATGGGCATAGTTTTCCACCCATAATGCCCAATCCTATCTCTTAAATTTTCTATCGTTGCAAGTGGGTGGTTGGATCAACAAGCAGTTCAGGAATTTAATGCGAACAACTATGGTTGTTCACAACACGCAACTAGTTTTCCTCCAATCGTATCCCATAAAAAAATGTTAGGAATTAGCTTTCTTAGACTGCAAGTGACTCCAATTATTAAATTTACGCTATTTCATGGTCATCAAGGCATGTAAGTAGGAAAGTGAGCTTCCCTCAAACAATCAATCATAAGGCAGTTCTTCCTTGACTCTTGGACTTCCACTTATTTGTCTTTTACAATGATCACAATTATACATCATGACTTCCACATCATCATGTGATGATACTTAACATGTCACTAGTTTTATGACTGGGACTAATAGCGACTGATTACATGGACTTTCTTCAGCAGTGACATTGTTGTTAGTTGTGTCTCCATTATTTATTGTTCTACTGATCATGACGCTTCCACCCTCTTAAGGGTCTTAAGTCTTGGAGTCTTTGGGGTTCTTCGATCATTAATATTTAAGTGTGTCTTCGCTCTTTCCATGCTTCCTTTTCTTGTTCTCCTTGCTTGATCTTCCTCTTGCGTGCTTGCCATGGTGTTTTCTAAACTACTTTCATCTACAACCACTCCTGATGAGAAATTATCAACCTGGAAACCTCCTATTCTACCATGATCCATGCATATTTTCTATACGCTCCTTTCTTATGTGATCAAATAGGGTCAAAGGGGCTACAGGATCCAAGGGCAGGCTTTGAAAGGTTGAAAGGCTGAATAAGAGAGGCTTCGGGACTTCATCATGCGCACATGTGCCCAAAAGAAGAAAACAGTAAAGGCAAGGTGCATGGCACAAGTTTGAAGGATGAAGGGGAGGGATTTGGGCTTCCCAAGAGCATTGTGTGCTCAAGAGAGAGAGGGAGGGTGTAAGGCACACTCCCAAAGCCTGAAAGTCAAAGCTCCATGCCTTTAAAGGGCACTCATGCATTCAAGAGGCCTAAAGATAGGCACAAGGTGCACTCTTAAAGCTTGAAGGTTGGGGATTCGTGCCTTCGAAGTGTGCTAGTGCGCTCAAGAAGTTTAGGAGGGTACATGGCGCATTGGGGAAGGCTGAAGGATTGAGCTTCAAGTCTTCAAGATGCACTAGTGTGCACAAGGAGGGTTCACTTCTTCGAGTCGAAGGAGTGCGCTCGAGGAAGACTTATTCATTTTGGAGGGCATATTTTGGAACAAGGAAGGGGATTCATGCCTTGGGAGTGCACAAAACTCTCAAGGAGGGCGCGGGGCACACTTTCAAACAACAAAAGGTCTCCCATCAAGGCTTAAGAGTGTGCTTGTGCACTCTTGGTATTAATGGGTGTACTTTGAAACCAAAATTTGTCTAAGTATGGATGAAAGGACAAGAGATGATAAGGACGAGTTCTATTCATAAAAACATGTGTGACACATAAAAAATCATCGAGAAAACTTAGACAAGCTTGATCAACAATGAATACATCAAAATGCCACTTTATACACATTCCCCAAGTATTACGAGTGAAGTGTGTGCGACTACGACCAAAAAGTGTCGTTTTACCACAACAAAGATGTTACAACCATAAAAGGCATCAAGATATGTTCTAATCAATCTGACGACACTTGATAACATTCAATAACACTTAAAACATATAGAGAAACATGAAACAACACTTGACAACTGAGGCGACACTTGTTACGAAAATGAAGTAAGCTCCAAAATTTGAATGTAGTGAAATTTTGGAGGGTGTTGTAGCAACGACAACAGTTACCTATTTGTTTTGACACAACCTTTAAGGTTTGTTATGAAGGTGGGGTCACATGACTTCATTTTTTAAGCTTTGTAAAAATGAATTTTGATGCCACCACTGTGATCAACTTGTCAAGATATTTCTGACAACATAAATTTTAGCTCAATCTGAGTTCTAAATCAAAAGTTATGCATGTTAGAAGATTGACCTATTAAAAATGACCATGTCATCAAATCATCCATGTGGCGCCCACGTGGACTCCATCAATCTAGCATGACCCTGACATGTCATCCCTAAAAGGCCCACGGTACCTAGTCGACATTATGTTGCCACAACCACTTTCTTGCATTCTCACCAACAACATGTAATAAGCAACAAGAAATGGTGGTGGGAAATATCTCGAACGGTAGGGTTCCCACATTGAAACCTTAGTCAAATCATCCCTCTCATCTTTGGCATCACCCTCTATGAGTTTACAACAATTGAATCATGGTCGTGGGTGGTGGCCCAACCGCATGGTTCAATGAGTTGGAACTTTCATTAGGTTTGTTCATCAACATTAGGCTCTCCTTACCTCTCTTTCATTTCAAATTAAATTGCAAATGCAAAGATCAAAGACCTATGAGTATGGTCCACCACCAGACCACTTCATCTTGACCACATCATCCCAAAGCCACGTCACCTTGGCCAGGTCATCTCAGGCCACATCATCTCGACCATGTCATCTTAGGCCACATCATCCCATCCATTTCAGCTTAACATCTTGGTCTTGGGGTTTCCTTGTCTTGCATCCTTTCCAATCTCAATAGAAAATACCAAGGTCCAAGGTATTAAACTTGTGGTGTTAATCTTGTGCATTTTGTGCCCGAGTTGGAGCCCTGATATCCACATCATCTCAAGGTTTTGGTATTAGGGTTTCTCCTTCATTCCAATCTCAATGGAAAACATTGAGTTCCAAGGTCCAACAACCTAATGGTATTGTTCTAATACTCCTAGTTCCACCTCAATCCCTTGGTGTTGGGCTTAGCTAATATATCTATACTGGCAAACATTCCTCCCCATTGGTCCTGGAAAACATAATAAGTGTCAAGATAGGGTGTTCACCCAAGGAAAAGAAGGACGGTTTCCCCAAGCCGTATCCTTCGTGTATTAAGGCTCGTGGCCCAAGGTTTGATGACATACTGCTAATAGAAAGCTAAAAATTGACTATCAAGCATTAGAAACCCTCTTTAGTAGGTTTAACTATTATTTATAAATCGAGATTGTCAAGTAAAGAAAGAGAGAGCATGAACAACTAGTTTATGACTTCCACCTTGGACTTAACATTAACCAGCATAACCCATAACTTTAATTCCACTATAAATGGACAAGATAGCTGCAATTCACAATTATGGACAAAACCTTCATAATTCAAGTATTTAATACAACTACAAACCTGTAAGGAAACTTGTTAATCTTGAATTTGATAATGAAATTCATGCAATCAATTTAATATTTAAGGCATCTTGCAATCATGCATATGATAGTGAAATACTTAGTTCAAGAAAATAGTTTATATTCATAAAAACTTAAGACGGTTGGTCAATTATTAGCATAACCGTAAGTTTTAGGTATTCGCTCATAGACATACAAGATTATGCATTAATCATAAGCACAACAAGGAATGTCATAATCTATAATCCAACATGTATAAACAATTATATTTATGTGTGCATGTTAAAGTGGTTGGCAAATAAAGGAGGGACTTCCACTCTCCACCTAACCATAGGCCAACTACACTGCAACTTTCTTGCAGTTGACCACCCTCGAACCTAATCCAAGGTCTAAGGGGATGCTTTCTCAAGGAATTTCACTTCAAGGCTTCGTAAACTCTCAGGATATGGAGACCATTATTTAGGTGGTTTATTAGCTACACTTTAGCAATAAACCCCATAGTGACTCATTTACTTCTCTAAGTTCATTCACAGGGCTTCCTTACCATTTTCTTCTAGTACCCAAGGGATTCTCCACTTTGGGGAGGATGCCCCTCATCTCATCCTCTCCCAGTATGTGTTCTTCTACGTCTCCCAAAAACCAATACTCTTCCCCTCCTTTATATTATGTTGTCGCGGTGACTGAGAAAGCGTTCTCTACTCTTTTTTTTGCTTGCTCTCTACCCATTCATTGTCTTCTCCTTTGCGTGAGCCTCCTTTTACCTGAGGTAGTTGTCCCCACCTTGATCCATGAGTGAGATGAATATCGGCATATTTTTCCACCCATAACGCCCAATCCTATCTCTTAAATTTTCTATCGTTGTAAGTGGGTGGTTGGATCAACAAGCAGTTCAGGAATTTAATGCGACCAACTATGGTTGTTCACAACACACAACTAGTTTTCCTCCAATCGCATCCCATAAAAAAATGTTAGGAATTAGCTTTCTTAGACTGCAAGTGACTCCAATTATTAAATTTACGCTATTTCATGGTCATCGAGGCACGTAAGTAGGAAAGTGAGATTCCCTCAAACAATCAATTGTAAGGCGGTTCTTCCTTCATCAATTGTTAATTAATTTTAAATAATTAATTTTTAAAATCTTAGTCAATGTGTCAGCCAACAATGGCTCTCCACATTGGTATTACAATCATAATATCATATTACACAAACAGAGGCAAAGTGAGGGATGCTACACTAGGGCTAGTTGAGTCGAGAGGCTCATTCTAGAACCTAGTATGAGGAGATGTGTAAGCATGTTCATCCATCTATCCATCAAGTTGACACGTGCCCCTTTAAAATATAAATAAATTATGCTCTAAATAGTAACATAATGTCTGTTTTAATAAATTAAAAAATGAATATGTTGTAATTAGAAGTGAAAAAAACGTGTGAGTAAGATATTTAAACCTTATAATTTTTCAAAATATTTTAATAGGAGATTTAAATAAATTATTTGAAGATCTATGTTAAGTAATTTATGTCAATATCAACTCCATATATATCTATATATATAGAAAAAAATTGTTAAAATAAAATATGTTAATGTTGTATATAAAAAATATTCAATGTGGGTTATCAATAAAATATTTTATTGCATATTAATATTGACATATACTTCAAAATATATTAATACTAAAAAAGTCATTTTAATTTGCTATGGAAAATGTCCCCATGTACGTTCGCTTGAGTAGCTCAATTGGCAATGGTTGTGGAAATGAAGTCTAAGTGAATAGGAAGTCTTGGGTTGAAATCTTGTGTTATCCCCCCGACCAAGGTGAGAAGTTGGACATGATGAAGATGTAGTCCTACCAAGCTTACAAAAAAAAAATGTCTCCATGTACATGTTATTTAAAATATTTTAATGTCAATTATGTATATATTATATATCATTTAAAAAAATTATGTATACATCATGAAAAAAATAAGTTTTATGATTAAAATGTTTATTTGGTCCTATATATACTCTATATAGCATTCAAAAATACAATTTAAACAGCGAAAAATTACACATTGTATTTTGCACTCTAAAGAAATTTACACGAGAAGAAATTTGATCCCTCTAGGCTCATGTTAGATCCATACTTAAGATCGATCTATGTTGGTTAGTAGCACTCAATGTAAGGCATTTCCCCAAATGATGTTTAGTGGGTCTATCCTTGATATGGTTAGATTCGAAGAAATAGTTTAATATAGCTAGAGAGAGTTGGAGAGAGAACATATAGATTAGAAGCCCAACAAAACAAAAAAAATGCATGCAAGAAGCTTGCTATGGGCATGCTTTCAAATCAATTTTTATTTTAGTTTGGTTTTATAGGACTTATACTAGTGTGTCACTTAACTATACTTTTGAAATAGTTAGAAACCTACCATTCTTAGTTAACAATTTTGAAATTTTCGAAATATTAGTTTCTAGAGAGCTTATTTTTGTTTATATTGTTATGTTGTACAAATCCGTCGCAACATTCTTTTAATACAAGTCTTATCTTAACGGAGCTTAAGGAATGTGAAGAGAAATTAACAACAAAAGAGGTTGAGATCTAAGGTATGTGTTGTTTGCCCTATAAAAGAGGGTGAAGTTCTTTAGGCACAAAGATACAAAAAGGTGAGGAATAGAGTGTGAAAATTGAGAGCAACATTTAATTGCTCAATAAAAGAATAAAAAGAATTTAATATAAAAATTATTTGCATTATGATTTTATTATTATTATTGTTTCATTGTTTAATATATATATATATATATATAGCTTGAGTGGGCCTAATGGTTAAGAGTGTGTTTCCTCCTAAGAGGTCACAGGCTCAAAACCAGAGAGGGTAGAGTATGTATGCCTTTGTAGACTTAACAGTAAAATCGTTGCATAGAGATGGGTCCCTTGTCCCACAAACAAGGTGGTCCCATACACCAATTTGGTGTTTGGCTTGGTCGTGACATTAAAATTGGATATATGTGTGTGTGTGTGTGTGTGTGTGTGTGTGTGTGTGTGTGTGTGTGTGTCACTTACTCTCCAATCAATTCTATACATTTTTTAATTATTATTTATTTTATTTTATTATATCTTCTTTATACTTAATAAATCATAATTAAAATGATGAATTTATTATAATTCTCGATACTTGTAAATGACACGTGTAAGCATGTTTCCACTCTTGATAGGTTTTTTGAGGCCTTTAATACTCTAATAATCCTTCAACTCCATAATGACCATCTTTTAATCAATAAAATTTAACTCCCCCACATTAAAGGTGATATGATTGTGGATGTTCCAAGGGAGAAAGATGTCTCAACCTCTTGAAAACATAAGTAAAAGAAAAGGTTAGTGAAAGATATCATAAGTCATTGTTAACACACAAGTGTTAGGTAATATGTTCTTGTAATAAATATTATACTAGGGAAACATGATGTTTATTTTAAGTGAAGATTAAGGAACACAATGTAGACATTTCTAATTAACATGGTCGCATTTCAACCTTTTTGAATATCTCATTAACATTAGGCACCATGTGTGTTTGGAAAGGTTATAGAGATAATTAAATACTTGAACTGCTTAAATAGAGATTAATAATTTAGGATTAATGAAAATTATGTTTTTTAATCAACTAATAACATGTTAAAGTAATTAGGTCATCTATACTGAAGGATGAATTAAGTGGGCTTAATGGTTAAGAGTTTCCTCTTAGGAGATCATGGGTTAAATGTAGAGAGGAGTAGAGTATGTGCACCTGTATAGACTTTAGCAATCAAATTTTTGCACAAAGGTCAGTCCCTTGCCCCATAAACAAAGGAGTCTGGTATGCCAATTTGGTTATTGACTTGGTTATGACTTTAAAATTATATTTTTTCTTTCCATGTAAGAAAGCTCCCTAGTAACCTCATGGGACAACTAAGTGGTTGGTACAATGGGATGTTATCCCCTTCACTCAGTGTCAAATCACATGGAGGGACATCTTTAGGCCATTGTGATAAGGCTTAAGGAGTAGGCTCCCCTAGCCTCGTGGAGTCTCGACTCTTACTAAGTCATAAATTCTTGGTATATCTAGCTTACGGGTTGTTGGATATACTCTTGGTGTTATAGTAGCAGCCACTAGGTTTGATCTTGGGCCACACCCAGATTACTCCAACAAGTTATTGATTCTCCATCGTTAAAAACAAAAACAACAAAACAACAAAAAAAGCTCCCTACCCTCCATGGGTAAGATATTCTTCAAGGCTCAAGGTCATTCAATAGCAAGGCTCAAAGCATCACAACAATATGCATAATATGAGATCGTCATGTCACTTACAATAATTTAACTTTAGTGGGGAGGATAATTATCATTCTTCCCAACCACACTGATGGGGGTGGAGTTAGTGGGGGTGGGGAGAGGCAAGGGTGGGGATCCTCTTGTTGACTACTAATACAATTAAGGAGGGGGTGGCATTGTTTTCCCCCTCCATGCATTATATTTGTGGAAGTTGTCACCCATATTAATGGTGCACTTGATACTTATACACTCTTTCTTGTTCCTTTGATCGTTTAGAAAACCAATGCATTTTGTGAATGGAAAACATGGGCCAGATGAGGATTCTTCAGCCATCCCTGCTATTAGGCCCCTATATCAATAGGTGTCATATGTCATGATTGACTTGATGAGTTATGTAATATGTTCATACCTTTTCTTGTTGCAAAGGTTTTCCATATTTTCAAAAAAATTTAAAAAATGTAAAGAGGGTATACCCTAAAAGAAAAATCAAAGGGTAAAAAGAATAAAGATGGTCAAAAAATGAAAGAAAATGAACCCCAAACAAAAATGACCAAGAAAATGTGCAAGTCTAAATGCCACTACTTTTTCATTTTGTGTAATAAACAATTGTGTGCAGTTGGTCGCTCGTGCCACAATTCATCAATAGTCAAACTATTTAAACTTAGGTCATTCATTTTTCAATTTCATGTTATAGAAATAAAGAATAAATATCTGACCAAACAGTGTAATCTTGGCAGATAAGTAGATAGGTAGAGTAAATAAAAGGAGCTCAATAGTTTAATCTGAGCCCTTGGATGTAATAAGTGTAGATTTAGATAGATATAATTATGTAAAAGAAAATGAATATTTGATAAGGGTTTTCTAGTTTAAGTGCACCCTAATAAAAGAAGAAAAAATGCTAGGTTAAAGTAGGTAGGGTAGGCAGTTAATGTTGCAAAACCATGTGTGATGAATAATGTCTCTAAATGTGTTAATCTTTCATTTTTCATCGCAAGGCCAAGGCATACACTACATTGAAAACATCACAAGCAAAGGAAAGCCACAATGATTAACTCCACTTCTCATTTTCCCTAATTATTCACTAATTTCCCCTAAGGACTGAGGTATTTGCTAAATTGGAGGGGCTCAGAGCATTTCTCTAACTTCTGGAGGGACCAGACCCCCGGCCCAATAATTTAAAAATCCTAAGTACTTAGAATCATCCATGAACCATTCATTTAATTTCATAAGTCTTTTTCTAAGGAAAATCTCATTTTACTTAGGAAAAATTAGCAATATTATATAAAAACCCCTTTTTTGACATTAAGCCTAAGTTTAAATACCCATTCTGATGTTTTTACTTAGAGCTTTTACATTTCATGTCATATTAACTATTAACCTATGTATTATATAAATCCTGCATAATTTCACCCTTTCCTGTAATATGTAAATATATATAAAAATCCCAAAGTCTTATATATCCCACCCATTTGGTTAATTATAACCATAAGTATATTTTAACATGGATTAACTAGTTAACCCATAACTATTTAACAGCCCAATCCCCCGCTGCATTAATCAGAATTAATTAACCCTCATGGTTAATTAAGAACCCCCCAACCAATCACATAACCCCCGATCCGACTAATTAATTCTTAATTGTGTCGGGCCCACTCACATTAAAACTCGTCCGATTGCACCTCCCGTCAGCCGTCCAATCGCGCTTCCCTCATCCAACAATTATAATTGATATCGCGCGACCCTTGGTGACCGTGCGTTAATGCACAATTGCCAAGCAGTTTTTACATCGTACCTTTGCCACGCGTCATTCAACCAATGGAATCGTTGACCCCCAGCTAAAAACCACCCGTCTCCAAAAGTGGTGCAACATCATACCACTTACCACCCTCCGCATACGACAAAACATCATTTCCCGCGCACGTCATCCACCCGAATAACAAAAAAACCCCTGCCAACCTTGGCTTTGTGAATAAAACCAACAAAATGTCGTTTTCATTGTTTCATACTACAAACTGTGTTCCCATGCAAAAAATATTGAGGTCAACTCTCCAAGCTTTCCAACCGCCACCCTGCTAAGAAACTTGCAGTCAACGCAGCCCGGAACCTGTTATCCATTACCAGTACCTGTCATTGTACTGTTCACTTCCCAAATACAGGCATTTATCTGATTTCTGCTGAAACCCTGCAAGTTTTGGTTTTCATTGTATATTTCACAGAGAAAGGCCAAACTCAGAACAAATTCAATCTGTGTTTTACCACATAAACCTGCTATTTTTCCCATTTTCCACAGTAAACCCAAATTCCCTTTTTGAATCCACAAGAACCAGAAATGGAAACCCCTGTTGTTTTGAATGTCGCACCTATCAATGCCCCTCATAAGGACCTAGACTATCTTCCTCTTACAGATAAAGACTTTCAAATAAAGGACCTAGCCACTAACCAGAATCATCTTAAGGTCTTTTGCCAAGCCAAAGACAACTACCTAAATGGCTCAGACATCCTAGACTATGGGAATCCAACCTTCCGAGGTATTTTCTCCCCTCAGTTCATGTTTTCCCTTATCTAATTCATCAATTCCAGGCAAACTATGACCCCAACCGCAGAGTTGTTATGTCCCCAAGTCAAACAGTTCTCTTCCCCATAACAGTTGCATCCATTAATGAGATGTTGCTATTTTCCCCTGGTCAAACCCTAACTCCCCTCTCTATGGGATAATTACTTGAGAAATCCACTGAATTACCACAATCAGAATTCATTTGCATCTGTCAGACCTTCATGTTAGAAAAACATCAACCCAAGGGCCCACCTCCTTATGTGAAAACCTTCTTTACAGAGGTGGGAAGAATTATTGTTGATATGATATCTTTAGTTATGGGATTTAACACGATTGAATACATTGATGAGGTAACCCTAGTGTTGTTGTCAATTTTTATTCCTAGACAGCCTCCTGATGTTAAGTATGACTATGCCTCCTGTATTGCTAATAAGATTCATGATCAATTCCTAAGACTAGACAATGAGGGAGTCTTCAAGTATACCACTTTCATCTATCATCTTATGTTGTATTATTAGTCATAGAACGTCCCTTTCCCTGTCATGAAGCTTGACACCAAAGGAAATCCTAGGTCTATCATATTTTGGAGTCCCATTTTCCATAAGTCCCTTGAGACCCCTTACACATACAATGAGTTCATTGATCTATTTGTCCATCCAGCAACCACTTTATTGACAGGAGTTTCCCCTCCTAGGATCAGTGGTGATATGAAGAAGATCCTCCAGCTCTCCAAGCAGTACAGGATAGGTGATTGGTACCTATATAAGAACCATTCAGGAATCAGGATCTATGGGTGTGAACTCTGCCCTTTTAAGCTACCAAAGTATGTTCCAATGAGACTCTTTGCATTGGAATATTTCACGCAAATGATAAATGCAGACCTAGTCCATTTTTATAATGCCAAGAAGAAAGCTCATCTTAGAATCAAGAATCAGCTAGGCCCTTTTGTCTATAATACCAGGGAAGCATGGAGAGAAGTTGAAATAATTTTAGAAGATAATCTTAAGTTACAAAAGAGTTTTGGGTGGATACCATATGACCTTAACAACTTTATATGTGATAGAAGAATGAAGAACAGATTGTCACCATACATTCACCATGGGATCCCAAAGGTATCATCTTTCAGGTCACCAGGGAAAGATGCCTCAAATATCAAGAGAACATTTACAGAAATAAAAGCCAGGAATGATCAATTGAGGCTTCAAATTTACAATCACTATTTGAAAATGGCCCCCACAAATAAACAAAGATTAATGTCAACCTATGACATTAAAGAGGGAAAAATGATAATGAGCTACTTCAAGCCTAAAGTGCAACAACCTCAGCCAGCAGTAGATTATCTCAAAACAAATTTAGAGGTCATGGCAAAGGATATTCATCCTATGGATTAGATTGAATTGCATAAACAAATTGGAGAAATGACTTATTCAACCTTGACTGGTAAGGCAATGATGGCCCATAGGTTACAAAATTATTTGGATAACACAATTGCCCAACTACACTTAGAGAAAGCCTCCTTCAAGGCTAAAGATAACAGAATAAAGTCTTTAGAAGAAATAATTATTTGTTTGGGTCATGATCCCAAAGATGTGAAGGCTACAGAAACCTTAATCAAAAAGAAGGCCGAAGATATTGTTGCGTCCTTCAAGGCATCCACAAACTGCTAAGATCATAAAGCAAAAATCTGAAGAAGAACTAATGGATTTACTCTTAAAACTTAATGAACGCCTAAATGAGACTAAACAAGAACTAGAAAAAGCATTGAAGGACAAGCAGGGAGAGTCGACCTCTCAGCCTCCCGATGTGATACCAGTAGTCTCAACAGCAGTCCCTTCTACACTTGGGATAGCACTAGCACCAAACATCACAGCAGCCACAGCAGAGATGGTCACAAGTATAGCAACAGTAGGAACAACAGGACTAGCACAGGGCAGCACTACCAATTTTAGCATAGAGGAATTAATAAAGTCAATGGAGGACATGAAACTACAAGTTTCAGAGCTAAAAAAAGGTAAAAGAACAATATACCAAACTGGAACGAAGCTATGATCTCTCAAAGATAAATGTTGCAGAAAAGTCAAGAGAGATTAAAGGATTAGAAAATAAAGTGAAATCATTAGAAAAGAATCTTACTTTTGACAAGCCTCTGGCAGAAATTAGGAAAATTCTTTGGGCCAACATCACTCAATCCATAAATGATGTCTGGCCATCCATCCAAGTAATTTTTGAGCAAATTGATCTAGTAAAGGCATCCCAAGAAGAAATCTAAAGGATAAGAGTAGAATTAGGAGGAATGCCTGAGGAAGCCAACAAGCTCATAAATTTTTTGAATACTAAGAGTAAGTACCAGCTTGAAGAACTTGGCATTACAGATAGAACAGAAACCATTTTGGAAATCAAAAGGGTATTAACCAAAAGAACTTTGATGCAAAATTTAGAAAGAAGATGTCATGACATGCAGGTAGAGATTAATGCCTTTATGGAGAAATTTTCCATTTTGCAGAATAAAGGGATACCCATTCCTTTAGTGATTAATGATAGATTAATGAGGCATAAAGACTATGTGGATAAATTGAATCAATATGCAGGCAATCAAGCAAGTTCGTCAACAAGTGTATCAGGAATAAAAGCACTTCCTACAAGTAGAGTGCTTTATGACAGCCTAGAGAACTTATTCTATGTTGAGCATGAACTGAAGCACTTGTTTCCAATTCAGCCTACATTTTTTAGGTATACAGAAACAGATGAAACCCTCAGAAAGCTTCAAAAAACCAGAATACCACAACCAAAATGGTGGGAAGAAATGCTTGAAATTTTGTAATTTATCTGTGGTAAAAGGTAAATTTTGATTTTTACTACAGTCAATGAGGATAAAAAGGATGAATAGAGATCAACAGGTAAAGTGTATCAATGGAAGATAAAAACAGAGCAGCTAGCACATAATTACACCAAGGACAGCAAGAGGCCAAATCATAGGGCCTAACTCCAGCACACTCTCAAGAATAGGAACAGCAACCCTTTCGGTTGCCTTATTTGTCATCTACGAAGTCTTCTGGCCCTATTTTCTTGTAAAATATGATTATTCATCTTAGTTTATATCTCACTTTGTTATGAGATATTTCATTGTAATTTTTTTTGTATAAATACACCCCCATTCGGAGTATTGAGGGTGGATTCTTTGACATTGTTGTAAAACTGATTATTTTGGAATAAAAAGTGTTGTTGGACAAATTTTTCATGGCTGGCTGGATGAAGGATTGATGTAAAGGACTTTTCACAGGATTCATGTGTTGGACATCAAACAAATAAGTATCTTATATCTCATGTGTTAATATTTTTTGGTTTATTATATTCATCATGTTCCATATCTGAATATTAAAACGAAAAAGAATAATTCAGAAAGTGCTTAAGTGCAATTTGTCTTCAATCGTTTTTGTTCTCAATGTTTTCTTCTAAACTAGCATAAACAATGAATTCTTAATTGCTCATGTTTCCTAGTTTATTCATTTTAATCATTTAGTAAAGAATTCTTAATTTCTCTTTATTGATGCTTAGTCATGTTCTACTCTCTTAAAGCATGTTGAAGGATTCTTAATTCCCTATAACCCTTTAAGTCCATCCCATCTTTTTAAGTGTCTATTTGCTCCCTATTCAGCTATCTTGCCCTGTGAAGCCATCCTTTATTGAGAAACCAAATCCAGTTGAGCCATTTTCCCTGACTCCATTAGCCCAATGGACTAAACTATTCAGTTCTACCCCTCTGCTATTGAACTTCACCAACAAATTCAAACAAAACCCCAAGCTCTAATAACTAGCCTAAAACCTTATAAAACAAAGCTAAAACTTAAAGAGAGAGCCCTCTCTGGATACAAATTGGCTAGATTATGTATCTAAAAGATTGGTTTGTGGTTACCTCAGACCCCTTTCCCCTTCTTACAACTTTTGGGAAAATCTGAGTGATAACACCTGCAATCCCAAGTTTTGGAATTGCTTATGGTAATCGCCTAAAAGCGTAGGAGTCTTTAGTGGAAAATAGAGAGTGGTGAAGGCTTACCAAGTTTTATCTATCAGTTCTTTCTATTAAAAGTGGAATCTTATTGTCACTAAATGATCCGGATTTAAACAGGAACACAATAAAATGTAGAGATAACCATAAAAATAGATATGCAGCAGAAATAATGCTTCATTTCATTGTAAAATACTGAAATATGCTTACAAACAGAAATGGAAATAAACCAGCTAGGGTGATGGTAGCTTATCTCTGAGAAAAGATGTGGCGGCTACATGCCTCTAAACTGTCTTACAATGAGGCTCAAGGGCCTTTTTATTATTGAACAATAAGAGAAAACCCTAAACAACCAAAACCCTAACCC